>JAQQZZ010116706.1:0-14911 GCA_030265115.1 Mopalia vespertina | reverse complement strand
CTGAACACGTAGGCGGTTATTCCGCAGCTTCTCGCTGATATTGTACCACAGTGGGCTGTAGGTAAGGTCACAGAGGGTGATCTCGAACACGCCTTTCTCGTTTTCAATCAACCGACTGAGCGCAACGACCTCGTCATTTAGAATGTTCGTCAGCGTTATGTACATCATCTTGCAATGGAGATTACAGCGTTTACCTTCAACACGGACGCGAAGTATGCAGCGACAGCAGGACCCCGAAGCGATTTCATAAGGAGCAGTGGGCTGACAAGGCCCACAGCCCAGGTCACCAGGAAAGACTCCTTCCAGGCCACGGTCCCGGACGTGTTTCAGAAGTATGTTCTTCCGCAAGTATCGAGTAATCAATTAGTACAGGCGTGGTACAGTAACCTATGCAATTCTGGCAGAACCAAGTCAATTTCGCTGTGTGGTGTGCCACCAGATCTACTACCAGATCCGCCGGATCATGGCGAGGATCCAGACCCAACTCCCCCAAGATCAAGAGTGGGAAGCATATAACAACTCGTAAAACAGAAGAGCGTATGAGCAGCGAGATGAACGTGTCTCCTTATACCGGCTGGCGCCGGAATGGGGTTAATAAGGGCCTGAGGAAGGCCTATTCGTACTGGACCAGCCAGGGGTACCACGTGACGAGCAGTGGTCCCACCGCAGGCTATTACGACGAATCCCACATGTCTTTTGATGGAAGCCTCGGTGAATACCACATCGATTTCATCCAGCAGGATCAAAATTCTCATTGGACCACCTTTATTACGGACAAGCCGCAGGGCTTCACACATCCCGACGTTGAAAGGTTAAACGATAGTATTCGAACCTATATCTGGGCGATTTTGGACGTTCAGGCCCAGACGAGGACGCGTGTGATAGGAGAAGGCACCGCGTTTGATGTCCAAAAGCAGTTTCTCGCGAACGTTGAAAATCATCGCCTGTAGACCTCCCGTCAGCAACCAAGCGTTACCAAGACGTGCTGGGTTACGCGGGCTCCGCCAAAAACCCACGAAGACGATAAAACAGCGTTGGTTGTGGACGGGGTTGCGATCGGTCTACTGCTGCTTTGGTTTCGTTCGTAAACGTTCACACACCGCAACCAGGAGAAGCCCCCACCCCCCACGGCGGCGACGATAGCCCACATATTTCCGACCAGCCATCCGGCGGTTTTCGAGAGGAGGTTGAGGAGCCACTATACAACGGAGCCGATGATCCCAGGTAGAGCTGTAGCTGCCTTTCCAGCCAGCTTGGCGAGGACCATCCCAAGGCTCTGCAGGTGCTTCTTAACCCAGTCGTTGAGGCCGCCTTTCTCAGACGGCGCTAGGGGCGGCGGGGCGCCGCCCGCCGAAGTACCTCCTTTTAGTGCAAGAACTAGTGAAGAGATGGTCATGCCAAGAGCCGTGAGAATGCATGCGATCGTGATACCTTGCTCTCGAAAGAGTGTGCGGACGCGATCGGCCAGCGTCGTGTCGTCGTAGAGGATCCGCCTAATCGTTGCTCGGATGCGGTTTATTTGGGAGCACAGAGCCTCTCTGGAACTTCGTTCATCTTCTAGGTTGCGTCTCCTGCTGAATTCGTCAGCTGCCTCCGCCAACTTTCTCTTTCCCAGCTCAATGCGGGAATCCAGTTCGAATAGCTAGGCCATATTACGCGTGTGTTCGCATCGTAACGACTGCATCGTCTTGTCTAGACCCCTGATCTCCCCGGAGGCTAAATGGTGGGTCGTACATCCTGCTCAGGGCATTTTCGATGTCAGTTTCCGTGAGCGAGGTCTCCAGTTTCTCCACCGTATCCGACGCCGTCTTCGCAACCTGTCCCAGATCCTGAAATTCAACGCTCTCTACCACAGAAGCAGCCACACCGAGCTCGTTGTTGGCGGTCTGAAAGATACTGGCCGCTTTGGCCGGGAGAGTGGGCTTTCTTCTTGTGCAATCCACAAAGCCCAGCTCGTTTCGGGTAATACTCGGGCCGGTCGGCGATCGTGCTCAATTTTTAGGTCTCGCCCGAGGCTTTGATCCGGTTGACCTCGGGATGTGCCTTCAGACGCAATTTCCCGCGAGCATTGATGATGAATTTCGAGATATCGCGTCCAACGGATGGGGTGATCCCTTGCTGCTCATGGCCCTGTATTAGTCATCCACGGCTACTTGCAACAGCTCTTCCTGTAACAAAACTGTCCCGCCCGCAAAGCCGTCAATGGTTGAATCCGCAAAGCTAGCCGCATCTGGCCAGATGACATCGTCGTTTTTATCGTCGTCGGCGCCGGCGTCATCCACGTCGTTGTCATCAAATGCAGGGTTGTCGAAGTCGGCCATGGTGAAGGCACTATTGAACACGAGAGATAACCCTCTAATACAGCCAACAATGGCATCTCAAAATTACGGACGCCGGCTCAACCCTTAACGAAGATTGTGCGACCCGCTCGGGGTTAAAGGCTATAGGCAGACTGTCGTGGTGACGAACAACCCTAGCAGTATCGACCAGAACCAACAGCTCCTTGTTCGGTTTCCAAATCTCGGCTAGCACGATGTCCTCGTCCCGGGAATTACTCGATTGCGTTCACCATCACGCTAAACTCGGCCGACGCCAACAGGACTGTGCTTCAAAACCTGGGCCGCGCCATCGTCAGGAAGACGACAATAAAAGTAAGCGGCCAAGAGATCCTGTCTATCGACAACAGTGATCTCCTGTATTTCTACCTCGACCTCTGGAAGACCAACCAGGAGATACAGAATGGCCAGTACCAGGGTATCGACCTATCCGATGAAAAGAACGTCACATAGCTTCGGACAGGCGCAGGCGATGGTAACGCCGGCGAAGTGGAAGACAGTGCTATCGCGAAGGCCTACGGCAACCGGTACTTTATTCCGCTGGACTTCGAGCTACTGGAGAGCCATATGCAATCTTAGCCCATTCGGCGGCCGCCTCGAGTTCGTGCTCACCTTCAATGACTACAACCGCGTGATCCTGGCCAGCGGCGAGGCGGGGGATCTGTCTTGAGTTTGAGAAGGTGACTCACCCAGACCTGGCTCGTATTATCCGGGACCAGTATACAGGGAAACTCGCAGTTCTATACGACCTCATCCTGCGCCACCGCAAGATCAACAAAAATAAGGACTCATTGTGGAACATCAACATTAACGTGCCCGCCCGCAGCATGAAGGGGGACCTGATGCTCTTCGAAGACGCAGGCGCTGCTTTCAAGCGGGATACTGAGGCCTTCTACAACCCCGAAATCCAGAAGATCGAGGTCACCATCGAGAGCGTCCACAATCAGTTATATTCTCAGGGCATGCACCCCTACCAGCAGTGGGACGAGGCGAAGAGGTTCTTCGCCGCGGGTAATAAGCCACCCTGACGTAGGCATGATCACCAAAGATCTGGCGCTGGTGGATGTATCACTCAGGGAGTTTCTGACCACCAAGTATTCCCTGTGGCTCAACCTAAGAACGTCATCATGGACGCTCAGCTCAACATCCCGATGGCCGATACAAAGAAGCACTGTACTAGTTTCCGCGGGGTCCTCGGTAGACACGCGACGATCAAGGCTTCGTGTGGGGCCGGTCCGGTCGGCAAGGACGAACTGGTCCACGGTGATCTCCCGACCGTCACTGCGCCCCAGCAACCAGACAGCCATCGGCTCGTCGGCGACCGCCTCCCGGATTATCAACGGCGTAGGTCTGGACTTTTCGGGCCTAGGGGAATGCCCGCTCCGGCCCACATGCGTGGCCGTTGTGAAATATGCTCTCGATCGGTTTCCCCCATCTGGCGCCATACTTGCCACTCGATGGAGGGTCTCGTCGGCGATGTCGCGGGCGTTAATGGCGCGCCGTGTGGCTGTCTCGAAACCCGCAAGGTTCTGGAGCGTGGCACCCGCCTCGTGGACGCCTGCCTCTCAGGCCACTATTTTCGCACGCTGTGCCGCCGTTAGTCCGTGCCCCGGGTGGCGCGCTCGAGGTGGTTTAGGGCCGCGACGCAGTTGAGGTCGCCCACGCGCATGAGGGCGAGGTTGGCCGTGTCGGGCGCTCTGATTGGGTAGAACCGTATAAGACAACTGACATCGGGAAGGGGTTTCCCGAAGTAGGGCCGGTCGATGCCCACTAGGACGCCGGGGTTTGCTTGGGCCGTCATCTCGATATCCCTGTCCTGCCCGTCCGGAGGGGCTGGAAAGCATTTTCGATGACGAAGACACCTTTCTCCTACCCCTTGATCAGCTTGATCTTGAGAGGGTATGCGCCTTCTCGGCCGCCCAAGATCTCGGCCGCCCGCGGTGTCGATCGTGTTGTCTTGGACGACGTTGCCAGCGACGACACGGATGCCGCCGTTGACGACCACGTCGCCGAGGTCATGAGGGTCCGGGTCTCCTGCCGCCAGGAGGTGAAGACGTGGGCAGCGCCTTCTCGGGCGTGCTGCTTTTTGGCGCACCCAACGAGGCTCGGCCTGATCTTGCCTGCTGCCGTCGGCCGGTCGAGGTCGAAGCCGACGGCGGTGTCGACCGCCCTTAGGCGACCGAACTCGGCGGCAAAGTTTGCCTCGTTGGCCCTTCGGGCCGTGGTCGCCACCGTGTAGCGGTCAAGGGTCTCGCGTAGGGCCTCTAGAGCCACGCGAGAGCGGGGGTAAGCTGGCCGTATGCCATTGACGGCTTCGAAGTTGCGGCGTAATGCTGATGCTTGATTTGTGTGCGTCATTATTGATGAGGTATGAGTGGTGTAGCTTGGCAGAGAAAGAAACGGGTTTTTACACCTTTCCTGCATTTGCTACACGGTGCCGCCCCCCTTTCGGAGGTACATCAGGAGTTATTTACATTGCGTGCCCATCGGGCAGGATCGACCGCAGAGGTCGGTTATGCCCATCAAGGGCCAGGCACACGTGTTTGTTCCTCGAGTTATTGAATTGAAATTGGGGAGGGGTCAATCCCGGTCAAACGTTTAAACTCCTTCTCGAACGCAGCATTCTTTCCCTGCCTTTCGTTGCCATACCCACAAGCTCTGCAGAGAAGGAAACGTTTTTTTACACCATTCCCGCACTTGCTTCACGGTTGAGTGCCGCGCCCCGCATCAGGTGGACGTTACAGTGCATGCCCAGACAGGGGCGCAGCAGAGGTCGGTTGTGCCCATCAAGAGCCAGGCGCACGTGTTTGTTCCTCGAGTCATTGCGTTTAGGAGTTGCTTATAACCTCGTATACTACTGCTGACGGGTATATCTAAATGGAAAAAAACGTGTCAGCCTTCTCAGCGTTGTACCATCTGTTATTTTACAACTGCTGGTTTCCACGTTTTATTAGAATGTTGAATTCTGACTAAGGCGCCCATGTTTAATTCAGGCAGTGCTTTAGCATGTACATCATAATACTTCTTAGCTTTTACTCTACTCTCTGATATATGGTTCGTAACCACTGACGGTTCAATGTATTGAGGAAGTAATTGCGATTGGGCTATAGGGACTATGGAACGAAGTCTCCTTCCCATCAATATCTGAGACGATGAAGAGCCTATATGCAGTGGAGTGGTTCTATACTCCAACAATGCAATCATTGGATCACGGTGATCAGATTTGGATTTCGTAAACATACGTTTTACCGTTTGTACACTTTTCCCATTAGACCGTGGGTAATGCGTGCTTCATGTACAATGATCAAAATTCCACTCATCATGAAGTTGTTATACTCTCCAGAGGATCATTACGGAGATAACTTTAGCCGGTATGCCGTGTCTAGAAAATATATTTTTCATAACTGTGATGACAGTTTAACTTCTTGTATTTGTCAATTAATCTACTTCAATGTAACGGCTGTTATAGTCAACGTTTACCAAGTACTCATTGTCATTCCACGAAAATAGAACGGTACCTACAATTTACCACGGGAGTTCAGCTACTTCATGTGATATCAACGGTTTTCTGGCGTTAGAGTTACGGTGTTCCAGACAAACTGAGCAGTTACGGACTAATTAAACTCAGTTAATTCTGAAGAGAGTTTAGGACAAAACACGGTATCACGTGCGCGCCTAAGACATTTCTCTACGAGGTTAAGAAGTTCGTCTGCTATTCGCTGCTGGCTGTTAGCTATTCGAAGGGACAAGTCTTTATTTCACAGAAAATAAAAAATAGGTTTTAAGAAAAAACACTTGGCAGCTGAGAGCTGAGATTTTGCATACTTGAAGTAGTCAATGATGTCTACAATATGGTGTAATCATTAATTCACCATGTCGTATTTTCGAAAAGCTGTCAGTAAGTAGTCTGAAAAGCTGTCTGCTTGATAACTCGGTTAATAGCACAGATAGCGATTTGAAATTTGCAGTATACAGAGTATACCGTTGTCAATTTCTCTCTTCAGGTTGTCCATTCCTGAAGCACGTAACCAAAATAAGCTGTTAATAAATCATCATCATCAATACTCGTCTTCCCGGTCTTACTTCATCACGAACTCTCTGTGACACCTGAATAAACATAATTACGCATACGCGTAGTTGTATTTAAATAAAGAGGCTTTCTTGCTTATGCAATGAAATAATATAATATCAAAAGAGTGTTTTGCTGGATGTTACAAAATTGAGCATGGCTTTCTGTGGAGATCCTAATTTCTGTCAGTTTTGTTTATCATTTATGGGCAAAAATGCGAAGACAGGATGAGCATGAGCGTCATAAGCTCTAGGTAGGTGTGTTTAAAAAACACTGTCTTGCACCAAAGCTGCGCCTAGTCCGTACTTTGACGCATCAACTTGTAGAGTAAGGCTTTTACGCGGGCTGTAGTACAGCAATATCGGACCTTGGTCGCTTGATATAACGCTTGCCGGACGTTTTTGATCTAACGAGTAGATCAATTTGATTAAAATCGATGGCGAAGATGTTTCGGACAGTATAGAAAAATTGCAGATTACTTTAACGGTCACTTTTCTTCCATTGCTAAAAAATTGCAAGATAAAATTCCACAGACGACATCGGATGCTAGAGATGCTAGTTCTTGGAGAACCTTGTACAATGTCTTTTGAATTTAAACCAGTCAGTCGTTGTGATTTCATGAATGCTATAGCATCACTGAAGTCGTCTGCTCCTGGTGTTGATGGGATAGTATGTCATCACTGAAACTGGTTTCCATTTCATAGCTGAACCCCTCTCGCACATATTTAACTAATCATTTACTTCTTGTGTTGTACCGGATACTGTTAAATACGCTGGAGGTACAAACATTTTTAAAGGCGGATTTTTAAGAAATTGAGAACTACAGACCTATATCACTTTTGCTCTCCATTAGTAAAATCCTAGAGAGACTAGCTGTTAATATGTTCACCGAATACAAAGGTGACAACAACTTAATATCACCAAATCCGTTTTGCTTTAGATCTAACCATTCTACTGTACATGCGGCTAGTTTTATATACGATAATCTCGTGGAAGCTTAGGAAAATAAACAGCTTAGTGTCGTAACATTCTTAGACCTATCGAAAGCATTCGATACAGTGGATCATGAAGTACTACTAATAAAATTACACCATTATGGTTTTCGTAGCATGCCCCAGAACTGGCTTAAAAGCTATTTAACTAATCGTATTTAATGTGTATCTTATAATAGAACCCTCTCCTTTACACCAAGCATCGAATACGGCGTGCTACAGGGATCGACTTTGGGACCCATGTTGTTTTTCATCTACATAAATGACGTAACATCATCCTCGTCTCCTCGAGGACACTATTCTTTTTTACTCATCTGACAAAATAGTAGACCCAACTTACATGACCAACGAACTTGAAAATGTAAATATTTGGTTACTTGCGAATCGCTTATCCCTAAGTGTAAAAAAAACCTAAATGCATGATTATTAAACCCAGTTACTTAAGTACCTTACACATGTACCCTCAATTTCAGTTGGTGACAACAGTATTGATGAGTGACTTGAATGTTTGGGAGTCGTTTTAAAGGACTTGAATGTGTGGGAGTCGTTTTAAACAATAAATTATCGTGGACTGATCACATTAAGAACATAAGTAGCAAAATATCAAGTAATATAGGCGTCATTTATCATATTAGAAACTTACTTAACAAGAAAAGTCTACACATATTATACTATTATCTTATTTTCCCATACCTATGTTAAGCCAATTTGTTATTGGGCAACATTTTTGTCACACATCTACAACCGTTATTTTTGTCACACATCTACAACCGTTATTTTTGTCACACATCTACAACCGTTACTTTTGTCACACATCTACAACCGTTATTTTTGCTCCAAAAGGGAGCCTTGCAGGTAATCAAGTTATCCACTAGATAACAACGCACAGTGCTATTTTCTGAACGTTCACCAACTTAACCAGTTTTCCTGTATAATCTATGACCACAGATGTTTTCATCATGTTGCTTTGATTCCATTATTACTCAGAAACTTTCTCCAGAAATAAAGTGATATTAACAATTATCCAACAAGGACTGGAAATTATAACTTCCATAGGCCATACTTCTCAACATCTCTTTCACTGCACACATTTAGAATAATATGCACAAGAGAGTGGAACAAACTCTCCCCAGATAGAATGTATTGAGTCAATTTCCTTATTCAAGTCGAAAGTCAAAGAATGGTTATTAGAGTTGTAATCGTCATACATATATTCTGGATATATTCTATCTAATAGTGTTAACATTGTTTCGATTGTTTCAAAAATGTTTTAAAAAATTTGAGATAGAACAAGAGCCTTAGGAACTTTATTCCTTCACGTATTACGATTATGTATAAATAAATGCATGGCATTATCAACTGAAGACAACAACACCCATATTTGTATTTATTTGTAGCATGTTCTTAGTAACTTATTTCTATTATGAATATTATGAATTTTATATCCCCAATAGCTATACATTTCTCTCCCTGATCATTCGTTTACAGATCATTTTGAGCTCATGCCGATTGAAAAAACACAAATTCTTCCCTCTGATGAAGAAACAAAACAGAAACGCTTAGAATGAGAGGCTTATTGGATTCAAACTCTTCAAACGTTGTATCCCCTGGGTTTCAATTGGGAACCAGGTAAAGGGTCCAAAAAGAAATAATTCCATTTGTTTTCCAATATGACCATACAAGCACCCAGTCTGCTAATCTCCTTTGACAAGAATACTACATTATAGACTGATTTATTCCTAATCCATACCGAATATCTTGTTGCCTACATTTTAAACAATACTTTGCACACCATATTATTGGTCATTACCATCTCCTTGGGATGTCAGTAGGTTACCCATAACACAATTCGAGATAAAGGTTTATTAGAAACTTGTCTCTGGGAGTTTATCTAGAACATAAGATGATTCATCGATTTTAATTGATCTACATCCCTGTGCCAGTGTAATTGCTTTTTAGAAATATATTGTTGTGAGGTGATTAAATGAATCTGAATACTTCCATACCTAAGGCAGGGGGTGACTGTGTCTTACACATACAATTCTATGTTGTAGGTAATTCACACAGCCCTTCAGTTTTTAGAATATTTCCATGATCAGCTGTGAGAGTACCTGGTGGTTTGGTTAGCTGAACATGGCTTAATTTGTCACATAATTTTGATGGTATTATGTTTACCTGAGATCCAATATCAAGTTTAAACTTAACAGTAGTACCATTTAAAGTCATTTAAAAAATAGCTTGATCATTTTGACAATTAGTGTAGTATAGTGACTGTAAAACAGTACACGTTTATGTTCTATTTTAGGCTACATCAGTTGTTGACATCGCACGCGTCATACTGACGTCATCGCAAGCTGTGTATTACGTTTTGTATAACATGTGCTTTCACCAGAATACAGAAAGCTATTTTTAAAGATCAGTTCGTGTTTGTTTTAAATCCCACGATATTACATTATGGCGACCAACTGTTTTCTGGGACTGACTGAAGCTTTAGTTAAATCTACTTAGGGAATACGTGTGTCTAAAGTAGGGCTTTGATAGGTAGGCTAGGTGAATTTGAAGAGGCGAAAGAGACATTTAGCTGCTATGTGGAGCGAAGTTGATTTAGGTGCTGCAGTATCAATTATTTCAGAGCAGTGATAAGTTGCACAGATGTGCCCTAGACAATTCACCTGTCCTTCTCAAAACATAGTCTGGTGAACGGTTGTCTTGGTCAATTTCATGACTCGGTGAAATATGAAGATCAGGAAGTGACCGTACCTGTTGTTGTCAAGGGCAATAACCAAGCTCTGTTAGGCCGAAATTGGCTTGAAAAGTTAAAGCTTAACTGGAGAAATATTTTCTCAGTGTTTACACAGGAGCTAGACTATACTTACCTGAAACAAAGGTTCCTATCGGTGTTCAATGAGGGTTTTGGCAAAATAAAAGGTTTTACAGCAGAAAGTAGATTGGCGAAAGACACCCAACCAATTTTCTGTAAACCTAGGCCTATACCCTACGCACTAAGAGATGCAGTTGAACAAGAGCTTGATCTTTTAGAAGCAAATGACATTATTTCAAAGGTCGACCATTCTAAGTGGGGTACGCCAATCGTCGTGGTACCTAAGGCTGACCGTTCCATTAGAATTTGTGGCGGTAGCAAGGTGACGGTGAATCATTGTGTAGAGCCCCAGCAATATCCACTTCCAAATGCTGAGGATATTTTTGCTACTTTGTCGGGAGGTACTACGTTTACCAAACTGGATTTGACCAGTGCATATCAACAGCTCGAACTTGATGAGAAATCTCAAGAAATGTTGACTATAAATATACATCGTGGGCTGTACTCATACCATCGATTAGCGTTTGGAGTCTCCCCAGTGCCAGCCATATTTCAGTTTAAAATGGAAAAGATTCTCCAGGGATTGGAGAATGTGAACTGTCGACTTGACGACATTCTGATAAGTTCAGCTACAATAGAGGAACACAAAAAACTTTTGGACATAGTTTTTAGCTGTTTGGAAAAATATGGCGTTGAAGTTCGAAAAGTGTTCATTCGTGAAATCTTGTGTTGACTATTTAGGTCATCGTGTGGATCGCGAAGGAATCCCTCCTTTGCCAGATAAAGTGGAGGCTATTCATAGCGCTCCATCACCAACTAATGTAACAGAATTAAAGTCTTTTCTTAGAGTAATAAACTACTAAAGGAAGTTTCTGAGCAACTTGTTAACTACAATGCAGCCACTGCATGAACTGTTACATAAGCATGAAGATTGGAATTGGCCAAAGGCCTGCGAACAAGCTTTCAATGACTGTAAAGCTAAATTATTGCAAAAGCTCACTGTTGATTCATTACTATGTCAAGAAGCCCCTAAAACTCTCTTGTGACGCATCATTATATAGCGTAGGTGCAGTGATATCCCACATTGATCAACAGGGCCAAGAAAGACCAATAGCATTTGCATCCAGAACACTGAGTAGCAGTGAAAAGAACTACTTACAGCTAGAGAAAGCAGCTCTATCAAGTATTTTTGGAATAATTATTTTACGGAGTAATATTTACATTAGAGACTGACCATAAACCCCTAACTACCATAGTAGGTCCCCACAGAGCCGTGTCGACATTGGCGGCTGCACGTTTACAGAGGTGGGCATTGATTTTGTCAGCTAACCAGTATAACCTTGTATAACGGAGATCAGAAGATCACAGTAATGCAGACACAGTATCGAGATGTCCCTTGGGTGATTCCTCTGAAGGGAAAGAAGCGGATATTTTTTACTTTACTTACCTGTGACAACTTACCTGTGACAGCGAATGGATGGCCAAATGAATCTATAGATCCCGAGCTGAAACCTAGAAATTAGAAACAAGAACTGTCCTCAGAACAGGGTTGTGTATTGTGGGGTATTAGGGTTGTTGTTCAACCCCAGTATCGAGAGAGACTTCTTGATGACTTACATGGAGTACACCCAGGTATGAGTAAAATGAAGTCGTTGGCTAGAGTTTACCGTTCGTGGCCAGGACTTGATGAAGACATATAGTCAAAGGTGATAAATTGCCAAATTTCTTTGACAGTGGGTAAAACACCACCAGTCGCACCGTTACATCCCTGGCAATGGCACCGACGTGTTTGGCAAAGACTACATATTGACTATGCTGAGTATCAAAAGCAGAACTTTTTGGTAGTTATTGACAGTCATTCCAAATGGCTGAAAGTGTTTCCTGTTAATACAACAGCGCCAACTAAGACCATAGAGAAATTAAGAACATTATTTTCATCATTCGGTCTTCCAGAAGACTTAGTATCGGACAATGGTCCTCAGTTTACTAGTGCAGAGTTTAAGGATGGTAATGGTATAAGGCACATATTGACCCCGCCTTATCACCCGGCTTGGAATCGAGCCGCCGAGCGGTCCGTTCAAATTGTAAAACAGGCGTTGATAAAACAAGCGTTGGAAGCCAGGTATATAGATCACTCAATTAGCCTAGAGCACAAGCTGGCTAAGTTTCGGTTGTACCGTTGTACACCTCATAGTGTTACTGGTTGTCCTCCAGCTGAATTGTTTCTAAAGAGACAATTGAGAAATCGTTTTATTCTCGTCAGACCTAACACTGCTAAGTTAGTTGAGGCTAAGTAAGAATCTCAGATTCAACAACATGACAGGAGCCGTGTTAAATTACGGGTCTTTGACAAAGGGCAATATGTCCGTGTTCGTAATTTCCGTGGAGGGAGAGAGAAATGGATCCCAGGTGTGATAACAAAGAAACTAAGAACGTTAACATTCCTTGTTAAAGTATGTGGTCGTGTTTGTTATGTTCAGGTGGACCATTTGCTACCATCTGGTGTAATTGATGCTAACGCAGCTGAATTTGTACCACTTGGGATACCTGATTGCGTTGTGCCAGATCCTGTTCCCATACCCAGAATGGTACCTGATACTGTGCCGGTTGTCTCAAATAATCCCCTACCTTCAAGTGTTTCGCAGAGAATGTCTCCAAAACCAACCCTAGTATCTCAGAAACCAATCGCACTCAGGCGAAATCCTGTTCGCAATCGCAAAGTGCCGCAAAGACTAGATCTGTGAATTAGAACTCACTGATTAGAATTTTAAAGATAAAGAATTTAAAATTAACAATAAAATATTGAAATTTGTTTATTACAGTTAATGGACCAGGGAGATTCTGAACTTTAACTGAATTGCCTTATCAGCATTTGTGTTCTAGCTAACTACTAGCCAATGCTTATTTCGTTGGACTTGGAATTACGCGTTACCTAAGAGTTAAATCACATTTTGTGAATTTATTGATTTTGGTCAAACTCAAATTTCCTGAACCTAGCGTGTTTTCTTCCCAGTAGTTTATTTAGACTTTAACGCTTATTAACAAGGGGAGGAATGTAGTATAGTTATATTTTAGGCTACAGCAGTTGTTGACATCGCGCGCGTCATACTGACATCATCGCGCGCGTCATACTGACGTCATCGCGCGCGTCATACTGACGTCATCGCAAGATGTGTATTACATGAGCTTTCACCAGAATACAGTTAGCCATTTTTAAAGTTCAGTTTGTGTTTGTTTTAAATCCCACGATATTACAATTAGCATAATAAAAACTGTCAATGAAACAAATCACTGTCCTGTTTACTTTCAATGTTGACATTATTTACAGTTTTAAAGCAACACATGCCTGAGAAAATGGTTCCAATTATGGCAGTGATCACAGTGACTGTCTTTAGCTGGACACTTATCCCGTCTGTTATGATGTATCCACATTTACCACATCTGGGTTTACCTCTGCTATGGGGTGAATTTGGTGGCCTCGATTTGTCCTGGTTTTTATTTTTTTTACCACCAAGTCGTTATTGTCGACCTCTTTGCTGTTTAGGGGAACTGTTATTTTTGTTTTTGTAGCGATTTATGGAGTGTAGGCCTACTGAGGTCTCGGTGTTGATTTTGGCAGCTGGTTTGTCAATCGTGCAGAGTTGTTGCTGGGTATACTCAACATTTAAACTCATTTGTATGGCACTGTCCAGTGTAAGTTTGGCTCAAAAGTTTAGTAGTTTTTCTTTTAGCTGTGGATAACGATTGCCAAAAATAATTAGATCACAGATCATATTGTCTCTCTCAGCTTCGTGAAATGAGCAATCTTTAGCAATAAGCCATAATCGATTAGTAAATTCTTCAATAGAACTATTACCCTGCATCTCGTTATCAAGTTTGAACCGCGCAAATATGGGGTTTGCTGTCGGTTGTACATAATAACCATACCTCTGGTAGTAAGTATCGATCTTTTTCTTCGCCACTTCGTCTAAGTCCCGGTATTATAAATGTCTCGTTCCTTATCGCCGATTCATAGAACTAGGTATGTACACCAAACATCTTCATCCACATGTCGTAGAGGGCCTTTCAAAATCAATTCAACATGCTGTTGAAATTAACCCGGCATCCGGTAAATTTTGCGAATCCCAGTCCGTGTGGGAGGGGGTTGGTACGCCTGAAAGATCCATCCCTTATTTCTGACACTATGTAGGCCTACTATTCTTACTGTGATAGGAGTTTGAATGGTCATGTTGGCTAAGAAAAATGACACGATGAAGACAGTTTCAAGATGTATTCCCACAAATCACGGTTACTACTCTCATGTTATGTGATCTATAAAATGTGCGAGAACGTATCGTCAACAATGTACGAGTCCGCCCACGTACTTGGAAGATAATAAAACATTAGTCACTGCATAAGTTGTTGTAGCGTTGACAGTTAGAGCAGGTGGCGTTAAACATCAGTATGTAAGGGAGATCCCCCAGTAATGAGAAGCAACACAAATAATACAGCACAAGTCTTCCGATACAATTGTTGTTCGTCTCGGGCCTATATGTCTCACGGGACGTTGTAAATCCGTTCACTACCAAATGTAGCTATGTATGGCAAGCCGTTTTATCACTTCTACCTTTATTCTGCATATGTCGAATTAGTTTTGCTTTTATTTTACTTATGTACAATTCTTTTCCACATATGTGAAATTCTTTTTTACTTA
>JAQQZZ010116695.1:0-14911 GCA_030265115.1 Mopalia vespertina | reverse complement strand
TAGACAAGACTGCAAACAATTTGGGAAACCTATAAATAGGTCCTCCTAAATTGAGTTTGCATAACCTTGGGGAAACCTCGTTCTGACCGTTCTCCCCAACAGCACAGGCCTGCAAATTAAGATATTAACTTCAAACTTCACCTTTTCTGTTGATACGTTAGTTCACCAAAAAATATTAGCCGACATTGCTCATTGCATCAATAAAGTGATATACACCATCAAATTTTACTCTTTGATGGAAATTTTTTTTCTTAAACTAAAGTAGGCAAAGGTGATTTGACATGGATTATGAGCATATTTTTTCAAAATAAGCCTTTAGTGGTGTACCAGTTTATAGTTACTCAGATTGTTGTACTGAATGGGATTGCATTTGGCCAAAGTGAAATTACACACAGCATCGCTGGTGTTGCAAATTTTAATTGTCCGCAAATATGGATGTAGACATGGATACTGTTTGTTTGTTTTGGGTTTAACGCCCTTCTTGGGTGCGGCCCAATGGGTGAAGGAACCCACCCCGGATGCCACTGGCAACAAACAAAGACCAGGCAGGATAAATACCGAACATGATCAAATTGATGTTGCCCCTTAGTTCTGGGGGCAACAGGAGGAAATTTGTGGACGGGAGTGAGGGGTACTTTCTTGATTACACCATTTTTTTCTTTTAAACACTTAAACATTATTGGAAACAGTCTATTAAAATATCTATCCGATAAATAAATTACATGTTGGAATGAAGACAGTCTGAGACAAGTGTTCTGTTTCAATTGATTTATTTACGGACTTGCATAAACACGTGCCCACAGCGATCAGCAATAACAGCATATTACAAAGTGAAAACAATTGAATCTAAAGCGAATCGCGAGACACCAGGTGGGGTAAAACATTCTGGAGAATTATATCAGGAGGTAAAACACACACTGTAAGCTATTCTAAATCAAGCATGCACAATGCAGACAAGTTCAATACATGTAGTTTTTGATTGTAGTTCTACTAATTCACCACAAAGAATGTTTCATTAATAGACCATATATTGTGACTATCGTTATATGGGCACAAAGGGTTGTACCATATTTTGGTAACGGTATAACTGAACTGTATATTGCAATATAACTGTTGTACCAAATTTGGCTACAACACAATTGCACCATACATAGGAATAAAATATTATCAGCACAAAATATAGAATTTCCAGCTGGAATGTTTAAACTATAAACATCTACATAGAATTTATAATTGGATTTCACCGAAGTTTTACAATATTCCGTCTGTGGACGAAAGACAAAATTATATATATTCTCATAATGTACATATTATATTACACAACTTCAGCATAAAAGCATTCTGAATGTTTCCAAAGGTAACTGTTGGACAAAGAAATAAAGCTCAATTAGGCAAGATTAGAGACCTTATAACAAATCATTTTCTTTCATCTCCACTGGGGATTCGGCACACAAAATTTTTTCAAAATGGCATTCAAATATATCATAGACAACCGAAAATCAGAAGCATAGAATGCTTCTCGAAAGACAACACAAAAATAACAGCACATTTTCTTCTATTTCATAATATGTCCAGTCAGGGGGAGCCTGTCCACAAAGCAACTAGCCCAATTTCCCCGTGGGTCAACTAAAAACCAAACATTTTCAATTCCTTTTGAGACGCATTCTTCTAAATACCTTCAGAAAAATAATGTTCAAGAACGACAGCATTGTGACCTTCACAACAGATAGCAACTTTTAGGAATAACCCCAGCTAAACCTTCAGAATCAGAGGAACACAGTATTTTACCCGGTTATCTACAGAAAGAACATGGGATAATTGCAACCCTAGACTTTCTGAAAGGACGAAAGAATAAAACCAGAAGAAACACAAGAGTGAACCCTGTGACCTTACGGAAGGACACAGGATTGAGACCCCCAGATCTGAAGGAAGGACAAAAGATTGAAACATGATTAATATCTCCAGGAAGGACACAGGATTGAGGCACAAGACCTGAAGAATGGACACAGGATTGAGGCACAAGACCTGAAGAATGGACACAGGATTGAGACTTCCGGAATGTTACAGGTTTAAGACATTCAGAAAAGACAAAGGATTGAGAATGGCACCTTGATGAAGAACATAGAATCAATATCAGAAACGTGAAGGATGGATTGGGGTTTTTTTTATAGCATTTTTAAGCGTATTTCACTAATATGCCTGCAATGTACTCCACTAACACAACCCTAAAATGTGCTGTAATTCGTTCCATTCCTCCACTGCTATTATACGGTAAAGTCAGTAAAAATATTTGTGAAACCAACTGGGGCCTGTGATTTTAAGACATCGGATTTCGACCTTCAGAAAGAACACAGTATTGAGACTGGAGCCCTTCAGGAAGGTAATGGAACCGTAAGTAATGATGTTGAATGCAGCCAAGATGCTCACAAGTTCAGGCACTAATTATAAAGCCAACTAGATAGACCACACCCTAAGGACCTAGCAGTTTGATAGGATTGACCTTCAGAAGCACAAAATAACCATAAATCAATGCTGACCAGATGGACATTTCAGAGTTATCCCTGGTAACGATAACGTCCTAGCATGATTGTTAACTGTAGGGACAAGATGTCACACATTTATGTTGTGATGAAGACTGAAACTGAAAATTCGCTCAATCTATCATATATTACTCCAGTTAACCAATCTCCCCATATCACTTTAAGTTATTCACTGGTTAAGTTTCTTTGATTGGGGTGGGGTTTAACATTGTACTCAAGGGTATATGCAATGGATTGTCCATATCACACTTTTCATAACTTAAATAGAGTGGAAGAACCAATGGTTAAAAAGGAACCCAGAAGATTCGTGCTTCACTATAGGAGAACTATCAGCAAGTAACATAGATTAAAATTAACAGGTTGTATTAGAACTCCAGTACAGTACCTTCCTAAAAAAACTTTTGAAAACGAGTCTTTTTGACATAATATATGGTTTCATCAATATTTATTCTCCCAAGTACATAGACTTGTAAATGCCTTAAAACCATCTTCGTCAATGGGACAAATTTGCCTTAGACTGGTTACAAGCATTATATGACTAAACACAATTAAATAACACACTAATTGGGCTTTAGACCTGGTAGGCAATTGGGTAAAGAATGTATTTTTACTCTTCATCCAAACTATAAACAGCTTTCAATATGTCACTGAACTATAGCATACATTTTCCACAACATTTCAAATGGCCTAGGTTCAGTCTCCAATCAACAATGGAACCATTCATGTCCTTTCTGTATTTTATAATACAAGACCACTTTGACATACTTGGTATCTCTCACACAGCACTCAAACAAATCTCAACAGCATGTAACAAAATAAAAGTGGCAAATTAAGCCATAAAAGACAACCTTTAACATGAAATAATTGTTTGCCATGACATGGTCACAGCTAAGAGATAAATGAAACTAAATAGTGGGACAACAACCCAGGGTTGAGAGTTAATCAGTACTCTTAAAAATGATATATTATGGAACGAAAAGAAACAAAGCAGAGCTTTCAACAGCAATTTCTGGACAAGAAATGAAAAAAAACAAAAAAGATATTCATGAGCACAGACAGATCAACGTAAAAAGACAAAGACTGTATGTATTAGCACTGTCTGAATCTCGATGTGTAATAAATAATAAAGACAAACATTAACAAAACATAATGAGATTGTCATGGTTGGAGGGAAATTACACTGCTCACACAACCAGGAGTTAACATAATTTTAAACAGTGAATCTGTTAACCGTAATACAAAACGGACACTTATTCCGACACTATTATAAAACTGTTTGAATTATACAGAAATAATGCACATATATTAAAAGCTGGCAGCTTAATCTACTTAGAGATTACCTTATAATTATAGCAATAACTGTCATGATTAAAATAAGTTCTAAGTAATGAACACTAAAGCGGCAGTTTCCCATAGCTGGTTTAAATAACTCAGAACTTACAATAAAAGATTACATGTAGGTACAAAAAAATCTGCAAATAATCACAGTTAATTCTTAGTCGTCAAATGTCATGCAAATAATATAATAAATTATCCTCAAACTTTCCAACTGGTTAGATTCTCATCATAATAGATTACCCTCGCATCTCACTTTTGGTAATGTCTCACTTTTACTATTACTGGTACAAAAAAATATTCTAAACTATAATCTATACAAAGTAGGCCAACAAGAGTTGTAGTTGCTGTCTTCCATAAAGTCTCCTTGGTTAAAACAATTGCAGTGGTAATAGCACAGTGATGTGGATAACATGATGCTTTATGGTGTCATTTCACAAATCAACATAATATAGACGGTGGGAGTTAGAGACCAACTGTCAAATTGCACAATGCACTTTCAGAACAGAAATTCTGCCTTGATGTTTGCTGAATAAAATAAACCAATTGAATTTCAGGTTACAAAATTCCACAAATTGCTTTACAAAATTCAAGTTAAATTTGCTTTCCATTCATTTATTTTTTATATTACAATAAAATATAAAGCCACAAAATTCAACAAAAGAAATGAAATATTCATATTTGTTCTGAAACTCGCATTTTATTCACATTGTTTCCAGCAAATTTTGCTCGATGACATTTAACTGAATTTCAATATATGGATATTGGAATAGGATGTGAGCATGTGGATTGAGTACCAAGGGTTGGGAGGGAGTATAGACAGAACCGACTCGACCACAATAACATCTTTAGACTATTGCTAGCGGTACACATTGTTCTACGTAGAAAGAGAAAAATTTGTAAAGGTCAAAGACATTGCGTATCTAATAACCACACCCTTGTCATTTCTACAAGCATATAGCATGTATACAATTACATAGAGGTCAAAGTTAATATAGACCGAAAGGATTACATTTTCCAAAGAAAAGCTCCCAATCAAAGTAGGTGACTACTACAAAGATAAATTAAGTAAATTTATTTTGATTCAACATTTCGTTTCTTTATAAGAAATTGGTACTGATGATATAGACAAAAAGGATCATTTGGTGCAACCTATGTCATGGGGTAGCCATAATTCTCCAGTTTTCTATTCATAACATGGTTTGCTTTTCATTATCGTGCTTTTAATAGACTATTGAAGTATGATAATTGATCAGATCATAAGTAGGTCTCTTCATACAATATGGAGGAACAGATGTTTAAAATGATAAATCTTCTGGTGCATCAGCATTATTTTTTGTTAATCATCATACTAAAACGTCAAGTTAGTTTGATTGTGGTTTAACTTCGTGCTCTAGGGTATTTTACTTACAGGATGACGGTTCTTCTATTTCACACTGTTCCTTGCTTAAAAATCTGACTTAAAACCGAGAGGAAACTTTGTAAAAACGACGCCTACAATTATTGGCACGACAGATGGACTTCAACCCGTGAGCAGTACATTGAAGTTGGATAAGACAGCCAACAGGCTAACCGCTAAACCGTGGAGGTAGATCTTATACTCAACGTCGGGCTTTCCATTAAAAGTAATTAATGCATCTGAATTAAGAAATCAGTCTGATCAAAACTGAATTTGTAGATGTAACACATGTTAATTTCAAAAACGTGTTTTGATTGTCTTTATACAAAAACATTTGCTAGAACACACAAAAAGATGGTGTTGCTGAGCAAACCGTTGTTCTATTGATGTTGGGAGGACAATCATTAGAATGTTCTTTGGAGCAGTCACCTAATTCTATTATACAGCTGAATACACCCTATATAGTCTCAGAAAAACACATATTTATAAGCATATATATACATGAAAGTACACCTTTAAAGTTATTCAAGGGCAATCCGTATGACACACACAATACATGTATAGACAAAAACTTCTTTTCAGGGTTGGGGACTTCAGCGTAAAAAATAAACTTTCTGGTCAGTTTTGACAAAGTCTTTGTAAAATGGGCTTAATAATCCAAAACTACAGAGAAACAGTCATTGTGGGATGGATCGACTGGAGCTTCAGGATTTATCCCTCGGTCAGTAGACTGTGGTTCCTTACATCGGTGTACATATGCACAGTTTTCTGGTAGCCTACATCACATGGACCATTATCCACAGGTTCTCAATGACTGACCGCATAAAGTACATAAACTGCCCTCAGCCAGGGGATCTGGGTTTATTGGAAACCCTACTGCATGGTAGATATATCTATATACATTCAGTTTGTTTCTGGATATTCAAGGGTGGGTATACCCAGGTATTGGGATTTATCTGAATGGCAAAGAAACCAAACCGAAGACGTTAAATGTATTCGGCTTCTGTTTTCCGTGACCATTGAAACCCTAACACTGAATACACAAAGTTAGTATTTATACTTTGAAAGACATTATTTTTCAAAAACATTAGTTCTTGTCATATTATTCCACTCCCCAATTCAATTATCATCAATCATTAATATATGTCAGTTTACTTTCTTTGCTATTTGCTGCTGCAATGAAATCAGAGATCTGCATTTACCCTGGTCAAAGTGTTAGACATAAGTTTGTTTGATTGGAGTTCAACGCCATACTAGACAGAAGGTTGGTTTCTTTATATGTTTGCCTTTGAAGCCACCCTACAACATAATTCACATATGTCTCAACTATCCACCGACAGCCCTGTAAATTTAGCTTGTGATTTATTTACCCATCGGTGATATTCTTTTAAAAAAAATTCTGACTAGACGGCAGGGGAATCTCAAATCTATTAGGAAACCATGGATTATATAAGCGATTTTAAAAACTATTGTCTACAACATACATTTACATTATATGATACACTGACAGAATATTTTACAAGCTTACCATGGTTATTTAAATATATTTACAATGTCATCAAATATTCTACTGTGTTTCTGCACATACACTATATAAGTACATAGATGTATATATAATAGCTAATATGATACACCATGTTACACGACAAATACCACACATCTTCAGATAATCAGTAATGAGCATATATATATATTATACCTATTGTAAAATAGACCAAAAAATCTCGCACAATTAGCTTGAAGAAAAGAATTAAAACAAAGGCTATATATAAGAGGAATTGCACATATCCGCTGTACAAAACTTTCTTGAGGTAAACAAGTTAGCTTGAAATATCACAGTAAGAAAATAAAGTGGACTCAAAAGCCTGCAAGGTTTAAAAACAAATTTCAATAAGTAATTGTCAGGCATTCGTTATTAATGATTGGAGTAAATTCGATTCTAGAAGATTACAGTCATCACAGTCTGTCGGCATTTCACTTTTACTTTCACTTTCAATAAAAAAAATGCCCAAGCTAAATTCTTATCTTTGTCATGTGGAACAAAGATGTTCAGCAATCAACAATCAAGTGACTTTCACTTTAATAATTTAACATGTACATACTTTCAGCCCAAGCAGAGTAGACAGTCTATCTTGCTGAATAAAGAAACTCTTATAACTGGCAAAGTGAATTCCAATCCATGTCTGTCTACAAATGACATTGTCATTTTACCCAATTCATAAACATTTGCATAAATAACATTTGAACTAAAAAGAGAAAGATAAGAAACTATTATTCACATAGTTCTAATGTCATCTTTATAACTTTTATGGTCATTTGGATGCACGCATAGAATTCATATTGTGATATGAAGCCTTTAACTATACGTCAATTATTTTGACTTTTTCTGTAGTTTTGTAGCGTAAATATGCAATAACTCACTTCTGGTATTAGACAACTATTGCTTGTTCAGTACCCTGTCATAACCAAGTGAGTGGTCAGAAAATTGTACATCCTTTAAACCAACTATATATTATTAAACTTTAGATATAATTCAAACTGAATCAAACATGACAAGAACATATCGGTTCTCAATGGTTAAAATTGGATAGTTGAAAATATAATTTTTAGCAAATGATAAATTCCTGTATACTTGATGAATGTTTGATAGTTATACTGCTCATGTTTTTGAAAACTGCTTCATTCCATTTTTACAATTCTTTAAAAAGAAATGGCACCTCAGTCCAGATGGCCAGTTTCTCAGAATTAAAGTCGATGTATTTTTAATGAATCAACATGTTAAGATAAACTATAAATTGGTCCTCAAAGAAATCATCAACTCTACAAGTCTAACGAAGCACATTGCAATGACCAAATGCAATAAACCAATAAGTTCTGACAGTAAATCTATGATAATAAAGTATAACAATATGCGTTGATGTTGAACTAGACAATAAACATGATGGAATTAAGCACAGAGATTTGTGGGACAACAGTGAAGGACTCTTCTGATTTCTCCATGTGTCTTTGTGGGGTGTGACCTTGGATGACCTTGACATAAGAAAACTCTTCAGATTTTCACACATTGTTTACGTCTGGACAACTTTGATCTGTAAGTAAGAATCACAAAGAAAAATCCGGTTATAAAATATCATCATGGGTTATTTTTGTTGAATATGTATCATAAGTGATTTGTTTGTTTGTTTGATTGGGGTTTAACGTCGTACTCAAGGGTATTTCATTTATATGACGTCGGATTGTCCACTTCACACTGTTCCTTGTCTTATTACGGTGGAAAACCGAGAGGAAACCTTGTAAAAACCACCCCCACGATTGCCGGAGCCACATCTTGTGACTCGCTCATATACTGGAGGGTCTACAGGCGGACTCAATCCCGTGAACGGTACATCGAAGTAGGCTCAGAAAGCGCACTCGCTAACCACTATATCATAAGTGAAGCAAGACATGGCTCATACCCTAAATCACCTCCAATTTGGTCCATAATATGGCTACTTTAGAAGTTATTTTAAAGACTTAGAAATTGTTCCTGGTAGACAGATTAAACATTTTCAGTTAGTTAACATCAGGATTTCTCAGAAACCATAAATTTGTTTCCCAGGGACCAAATCTTAGTCCTTAAAATAACTTTTAAAGTAGCCATATTATGGACGAAATTGGAGGTGATTTAGGGTACTTAAATATGGATAATGGTCAGTGAGAGCGTATGTTAATCCTTGTGTAGCTTCACTGTAGCTTGCAGCTTTATGCAGTACCCGGTATTTAGAAACATGTGTACCATTGACAGCAAGGGCCTTCTATAACACTCTAGCCTATAACAGGTAATAGTTTTTTGTCCCCCAATGAACACCTTATAACGTGGTTACACTGTATATAAAGACTATCAGAATAACCCAAACAGTAAAACACATTTGTAGGTAATTTCTGGAAAAAAAAAAAGAACACTAATTTAGGGACTGTCTCAGTGCTTCTCGTATGAAAATTTTGGTTCGTTTTGCTGTAAGGCTTCGTAGCTCGGTATATGTATGTTAGGTGAGCTGGCCCTGCTAGCTAGAGACCCCCGTTTCAATTCCTGTAAAGGCAAGCTAAATTTTCTTTCTCTACAATAGAAAGAAATTTGTACTTGCCTCCACTCAGATTGGAACTCATGTCTCTGTCTAGCAGGACAGAACAGTATTTTCACAGATGAAACGCATACATTTGTTTATATTTTATTTTGAGGTTAAAAAGCTCCCGATGTCCTGGTGCTGAATAAAGTTACCTGATTTGTCCAGCAAGCAGAGGGTTGATGGCATACAGCCAGTCATGGAAGTCCTTGTCATCTAGAGTCTGCAGGAGAAAACCTCGGTGTTTTGTCATCACGGAAAACGTGTTTCGCCTCTGTCAACAACATAAAATTAAATTCACAGGTTTTTAAAAATTTATTTTGCACTTCAGACAAAACTTTATAAAGATTGACTTAAAATATGTGAGAAATAAGAGCCATGGGCTGGCTAGCTTTAAGGCTTGTTTGTTTGTTTGTTTGATTGGGGTTTCACATAGTATTTAAGGTTATTTCACACACCTGAGTAACTATTTGAGAAGGAACACTAACATGTAATTGTAGAACAGATTGTTGGTCCTCTGTGTAATCAATCTGAGCTGTGGCGAGGTTAATCAGCCCCTTCTCTACAGGATCCTTCTCGTTGTTGTAGATGTAGACGTATGGACGCCGTACAACCTGTAAAACAATTATCAATTTAAAATTAACTCACACACTAGTGCTCAACTCTTTCTTATATAATTAAACAAATTATGCTGGTTATATTTGATAATTCTGGATTCTGATATTTGACAAAAGTAGGCCAAGAAGTTTGTATGCTAAAGTTGTTTGAATAATGTTTAACGTTGTGTCCAAGGGTGTTCCACTTATATGAGGGTGTTCCACTTATATGTTGAGGGTGTTCCACTTATATGACGAGGGTGTTCCACTTATAGGACGAGGGTGTTCCACTTATATGACGATGGTGTTCCACTTACAGGGTGAGAGTGTATCTAACTACTGACTTGAGCACAGAGGGCATCTCGAGATCCATCAGAGGTTTTTCACTTATATCATGGTGGTGTATTCCAACAGCGCCAGACACAAACATAATAGGTAAAGTAAAAGTAAATTTCCTCCAGTGCTCAATAAAGACAGCATAAGTTCACTTGGAACTGCTGTCCTTAGTCAGCATAACTAATTCCAAGAGACCTGGTTTGTTTGTTGGTTTGTCAGGAGTGTATGTCATACTTAAGGTTATTACACTCACGGCATGCCAGCCCAATGTGAGAAGAAAATAACCCCTGACAAAACAGGCAACAAACAATAACATACATTGATTCGTGTTAAAGAGTATTTAACTTATAAGATCACAGTGTATTCCAACAATAATTGACACCAGCACAACAATAAAATGTCAGGTGTTTGGATACTGTTGGTAAGTTAATCTTCCTCCAGTGCTAAGTAAAGACAGCATTGCTACTCTCAAAACAAACAGCCCTTAGCCAGAGGGCCAAAGAGAGGCCAATCACAGGATGATGAACAAAGAAACCACATCGACTAACTCTTGCCACTGAGAAGACCAGGGAACAGCCAGTCATTTTTATAAAGGAAGGTGTTTCGAAAACAACACACCTAAGAACTTTAGGGATTGATTTCCTGCTGCCTTTACAATCATGCTGATCAAAACCTGTTATTTTTTCCTCAGTTTGACAAATTATCTCCACTTACCACCCATCGCTTCATCCATCCATTGGTTTTCTCTTCCAGGAAGTTGAGATATCCGCGACGTGACACAACAGGACTCACTCTCACTTCTTCAATGTCCGCTACAAACTGAGGAATCTCATCAGGTCGCATCATACCACGGAGAGGAAGTGATAATTTACGATCTAAACCTTCAGTCGAGGCTGAAGTGGTCAGACTGTCACAAGACTTGGATTTTGTGTCTGTAGTCAGCGGCCTAAATACAACATAAGAAAAATCCTGAGATTAAAAATCTACATCGCAATATTGCCATTCAACTCCTACTTATTCTGCACAGACCCAATCAGTTCCTTGTGATGAAGAGTTACACTCAACAATTCAAATATCAGGGTTAAAGACATACATGTATATTGTATTCAGATAATACGAGGCGATAACTCTGTTAAATAAATTTTGAGCATAATCTCAAATCACGCGGATGAGGTCTGCAAAATAATATTGCAATCCGAATTAAATAAAGGTAGCTGCTGGTTGTAGATGTACAGGCAGTTTTGTAAAGGACCATAACTCTACTTAAAGAAGGAATTTGACATCATGCTTTGATATATTCATTTTATACCTGTGTGTATATATATTTTTAATACATGTATGTATATACTGTCAACAACCAGTACATGTATGGGTCTCTCAACAGCTTATATAATTACGGTCCTGTCAATATTATAATGGTTCTGGCGAGAAATCGTTGTTTAACACAGCCCCATGTTTTATTGGACAACTGAAACAGTGACCTTTCGCGAACCCCAGTAAACTTGACCTCATTGAAAACTGTAAGTGATCTCAATAGGGACAAACAAAACACGAGGAGCGTTTTAGATCTGATTTTAATTAGATGGTATAATTAGGGTCCTGGTAACAATTAATATCATTAGGGTCCTGGCAAAGGCCAATATAATTAGCAAACTCAGTGCTTTCCATTTTACAAGTTGCTACAGGTTTTCATTCATTAAAATTCAGAAAACTGGTGACATGTCTTCCCCTATGTTACATTTCTACCTCACTTACTTGAAGAGCTCTGATGAGGTGCTGGTCAACATACTTGCTGACATAGACTCCCCACTACTCGGCACCTCGCTGTCATCTGATGTGGATGCTGTACTTATCATTGATTCATCCATACCAACCTGAAGTGTATAATTTCTAAGGTCAATTTCCCATCAAAATTTTCAAAACTATTTCTCACCATTACACCAAAATGTCTAATGTTTATGTCATTTCACCTTCTGTATGTTAGCTTGTCCATTTCACACTGTTCCTTGCTTAAATGCGATGGAAATCCAGGAAGAAACCTTCTAAAAATTACACTGGTGTGTTTGCTGCAGCCACATAGTGTGACACACTCATATACCTCATGGTTGCCAGACAGACTCGAACTGTGAGGGTACATCGAAGTAGGATTAGTATGCTTGCCACTAAACCACTAATAGCTATGGGACTGTCACTGATGTCAAGTAAATATCATTAGAAAGACTTTTCTCTGAGAGGTAAGAGATGATAATCAGTTATCAAATTTATCGACATACATGTACCTGTCAGTGTGATTAATCAATATATCAAGATGAATATTTGGAACTACTGTTCTATATAGATAATCATTGAATTTAGTTCATAATTCACTAAAGATGTAACGTTTTCAAATTTAGAATGACCTTTTTGCTGTAACTCCCATTGTGAGTTTAATATTAGATTAATACAATATATATATAAAATGATAAACACATACAAGCTTCACCCTGTAAATTATCTGCTTTCAAGGGTATATTATTCATAAAACATTTACAGGACAAAGCAAGTTTTTGATCTTATATTTCTACGTTATTATGGACTGAATTTCGTTTAATTTAAGGATTTAGTTTATTTTAAGGATTTAGTTTATTTTAAGGATTTAGTTTATTTTGAGTAAGACCAATACGACCCATATACAGGGTGTATTACCTTGACAGGTGGTGGACTGAGAGGTAGCCTCCCTTGCAGGATGAGCTTCAGACATTTTGTGATAAGTTCCTTCTCCTTGTCGCCTTCACAGATCAAGGTTGTAGTGCTGTCTTCTTTCTGTAGTTCATCTTTTTCCTCGTCCACTGTGGTTTCATCTTCGCGAGCCTTCTGTCCTTTAGCTTTAGCATACAGATTCGACGCCTCCTTGTCAAGTTTACTTAACTCCAGAGATTTGTTCTGTTCAGCAAGTTTCTCCCTCAACAGCAGAACATGGCGAGCTTTCTCTACCTAATTTAAGGAAAAAGCAAATAGTTATAAATGTTTAAATAAACACAAATATTGTACATCTCAGATGATAAAGGTATAATTTTGGCTGTTACATGTTTGAAGTAATGCTGAGAGGCTGGTTCATTTTTTAACCAGAACAATTAATTGGCTTATGCCCTAGTGGTAGATCAAATATAGACTGAATTATAGAAAATCTTTAAACCATATTGGAGACACTTCAGATTTTGGCAGATTCCACATAGTAAATTTTTATTTATTGAAAATGGTTGATTGCTGACTGAATTCATTGCATTTAAAGTGGACAACGTCTAATTTTAACAAAAAATTTGGTCTTGATTGTACAAATGTTTGTCAAAAATGTTCCTTGGGTTGGGCAGACAAAAAAGTCCATTGAAATCCTTCATATCGGCCAGAACAACCTTTATAACAATATTCATTGTCCTACCATTTCCAATCGGGTGAGTTTCTCCAGCTCCCATTGGTGGTCGATGATGAGAGAGTCTCCACGCGGCCGCCATCCATTCAGATTCTCTTCACCCCGCACGTATGTGGAAGACGTGTCTAAAACTCGCCTCTGTCTTCTCTGAACACCTGCAAATACAAACATAACTTATTTAGAGTATTGTACCAACTAAGTACATGTAGCCAGTATCAGATTAATTGTTTGTTTGTTGATTGACTGATAACACCATTTTTCTCAAGGGTGTTTCACTTATATGATGACGGAATGTCACTTTGTAATGTATACATTGGCGGTTACAATTGTCTATTTTATTCCACAGAGAAATTATTTACTTGAGAACGATCACTGGAATGATTTCCAGGCATACTCCAGGTCATGTCACTGCTATATACAGAGCAAAATTAAGCACATAAACAACAACAACACACACAGTGGAAGCACATTTTAGATTAAATTAGTATTTATCGATTAACTTGGAAACAAAAATGTTACACAATAAATTTGATAAAAAGATGAGGACGAAACAGGAAGTATTTACAAATGAGATGTGCAAACAATGATTCATATACAACGCTGTCAATCACACATAACAAATATTCCTATGAAAATGCTGACAGCACAATGCATTATAAACAATACTTATGTGAGCTTGTTGAATTACAAACACATGTGGTATTATAGCAAAACAAAGATGTACTCAAACCAGACATGACCATGGAGAATAAGTTTCTCACATCAAACTTAACTACCAAGAAATCCATCAGTGAAGGCACTGATGTCATGACAATGTACCAAATATAAACTATGCACATAGTGTAAAAAACATGGGTTGCAGCAACTGTAAAGTCTCCGGTAATAGGTTCAGAAGGGACAAAATATTCATCAGACCGCACAAGGTGTGATCTCTTGGCTGGTGACCTCTATGCCACAGATTTTTGGGGTCGCTAGGCTGGGGCATACAGTAGGGTTGCGTTCGCGCGAGTCACTCAGGCTTCCCCGAGTCAGCCCAGGTGTCCCCTTTTTCGTTCGCGCGTATTACCAGGGTCAACTCGGGTGTGACACTTCTTCGTTCACGCGTCTAATGTCGTCGCACTCGTGTCACCCCCCGGTTCCCCAGCTTCAAAGCCAGGGGAATCACATGATCATTATGTCAGACAGCGCTTTAG
>JAQQZZ010116684.1:0-14912 GCA_030265115.1 Mopalia vespertina | reverse complement strand
CCCCCCCCCCCCCCCCAACAACCCACCATTATATCTATCTTTCAAAATCATGTTACAAGTTTTCTTTACAATTCTAAAATATCTTTATTTGTTTTCAACAAAAGTCCAAGTGCAATGCAAGACAGAAATAACACACATCCAGTAAATACCTACGCTAAATCCCACAAACTTTTTTTTACACTTTTAGAAATCTTTACACAAAATATTAAGTCAATAACCCTTGAACTTGTCTGAAACGTTGAAAAGTAGATGAGCTGACGACAGCACGGTGCAAACCTCATTCTGACACAATGTGTACATACAAAGTACCTGTCACTAAAATCTGTCTATTCATCAAGGACTTGTGTAAGACAAGCTTAAACAAGTCATATAGACTCTGACATAACTGATAAACAGTATAAGTACTCCAACATGCTGACGAAAGGCTTAACAAATAAAAAGCAAACACAGCTTTTATCCTGGTGAACTGATTGTCCGCAGTAATGATTTGTTTATTCAAGTAAATGTCAAATCTACAATCAGATGAGACAGAATCACTGACACAGGACATGTCAAATCAAATCCTGACAATTACAAAAGTGTCAAAAGCACACGGAAATACATGCCAAAAAAAACTCTCACTCAAATACAAGCCAGAAGAGCCAAGGAAGATTAGACAGGCTTTGTGTAAGTTGACACCAAAACTGACACCACTACAGACACATTGTACCTGAAGAGAATTAAAGGCACCTAAATACAAGTTAATGCTTGGTTGTTACATCTTTCAATTATGAATGTCTGTACCCATAACAACTCCAGATTAAGATCTATACAGTAACTTTATCAAGAAATAATATGACTTCAGTTTTCAATAGATAGACCTCTATTTGACACTGTGATTCAGATATGTTAAAATAAAAAAAACAATATGAGCTCTGATTACCTTAAATTTTTTAAATAAAGAAAGCTTTGATTTAACAGAAGGCTTTAAAACATACCTGCACAAAAAAATCAATTTAAATCCCATTCTCTTTATCTTAAAATGCTGAGGTGGATGGCAAAATAATATTGATATCATAATGTGTCTTGCGTTCTTCAAAACTACACTTCTTCTGTACTATGCTAGACAGGTCTGCAAATAATGCATTGTTCAGCAGTTTTAACATTTCACTTGAAGCCTTATTATTCGCAGTCCATTAATTAGTTTTAATATCACTTATATTTACATAGCAAGACCATTGGCCTTAAAAAAATAACCAAATTATTTTGAAAAGCCAACTGAAATATAAAACACTACTTTGTTACAATTTTACTATGCACATAACAATTGCAAAATAACAGGTTTTGTTTTGAGGGTTAGGCTGAACATGGAGGTCAAAACCAAACAAAGGAAGACAGGGTGTCGAAAAATAATGCTTTTGCGTTCTTGAATCCGCTAACAGCTTTTTGATGAGACGGACAAAAAGAAGTCTGACCAATCAAAACAGGATAAGGAGATTATCATCAGCATTATAAGGGTCAGGTCATGCTAACAATAAACTTTCTAATGACAACCCCTGTAAATCTGTATTGCCTTAAATCAAAATTATAATAATTGCTTTCTCAAATTTCACTCTTTCTAAACAAAATAAACTGAAATAAAATTTAATCAAGTATTATTTAAAAATTTATTATAAACCAAATGTTAGTTTGTTTGCACTGAAGTCTTATTAATTAAATTTAATGATATTTTTTAACATTTTGACAAGAATTTACGGTAACACAATCTGAGCGAATCTTCAGTTGACCAAAAGTAACCAGGTTCTAAAGTGGTCAGACATAATAGAAGTCTGAACAAGAGGTTCGGAGATGCCCTTTGACCTTGTCCACATGGGTGACTCAATTAAAGACTTCTAAATAATTGGTCGACATAAGAGGATGGCCAAGCGTTAGTTGAACAACAAAGGGGCCAGGCCAGGGAAGCATTGAATTGGGGCATGTAGTTGTTCAAGGGGCGTATAAGGTACTTAATGCGTGTCCCCTCAACGTCCGTGTCCCCTACGAATTGCAAGGTCTTATTAAGATTGGGCAAGCCTTGCTGTTTGTTGCATCCACTCTGGGAGGGGACCACTGCTAACATAATCACCAACAGTCAACAAACAAAGGCTTATCTAAAAGCTCCTCTTCTGACAGAAGTCTGTAAGAGTAGAAATCTTTAATAACGAGGGACAAAATGGTCAAATGATGGTGAAACAGTTTGGAGACTGAATTCACCAGACCGCCATCCTTGGACAACCATTCAACCATAATTCCAGTGACATCTTGACAAATTTTGAAAATACTGCATCCATGGGCTTCATCATTTTCTGGGGCCAATTTGATATCAGAAAATGTAAGAGCGCCCAAAATATTATCAGCCCAAATTAATGTTAACATGATAATTTTTGTGTCTTTCAGAAAGTGAAAATTAACAGTGTTTTCGTTATTATGGGACAACACTTTCTTAGTTTGAACAGATTCTGGTTCAGAGTATTTTTCTGAAATTTGTAAATCACCTAAAATTTTGTTTATGAACAATGCTTTCATTTTTGCTAGTTGTGACAATATAACACCATGTAAACCGACAAATTTATGTTTTCTGAGAAATATTGATGCTTTCTAACTGGGAAATCAATCGTCTGATGCTCAGACACAATTTTTAAGCCTTTAAAATAGCTTCCAAAGTAGTAATTTTATGGACGAATTTTTAGGTGATTTAGGGTAGAATCTGTTCAAACTAAAAAAACATTATTCCAAAATAAAGGAAATACTGTTTATGTAAACATGTTACTATTTTCAAAATGGGGTACAGAACCCTGATGATTGTCTGATGAATTTGGGGCAGGAAACTGGAAAAATTTCTTCTAGAAACTTATTGCTTATGTAGGCTTTGTAGACATTTTGTGATCGTGAAAAATTTGACATTTTATACAGGAGTGAAGAACACCCAACGTCAGAAATGAAAATAAGGGCCTGGTCATTGCCTGATCAGGGACTACAAAATCTTATTTTTATATAAAAATAAAAAACATATTTCCTACCCCATGTATCTACTTTATTTTTTTTAAGTTAACAATGTGCACTGAACTTTTATTTAATTGAATCCCTGTAATTTAAATGTGAAAACATCTACTGTTCCTTGTAATGTATAGTGGCTTTTGTTTTGGCATAAACTAGCCCAGGCAAGTAGAAGGCCACTCCACCCTCCCCTAAAGGGCTCCAGTCCACACTAATGCCCAACTTGCCTCAGCCCTTATTTGTCACCCTATTTTAGACAGAAACATGTACAGATGTCCTTTATCAACTCAAAATGGGGCTGAAAAGCTGTGAAGGGAAATTCAACCCTGTTCTGAATCACCGCAAACTCCCATGAGTCTCACCTTTGGGGAAACCCCATTTCAGCACCTCATTCGCAGGTCACTAGAACACAAAGAACTGTCAATTAAACCATTTCACCACACATTAAAGCACTCAACAGTGAGGTACAAATCAACTCCTTAGTGCCACGTGGGAATCAGGTTATATTATTTTTTCTGAATTCAATTTAATGTATTGTGGAAATGTGCTGACAATGCCATATGATGTCTTGTTATGTTTATAGTATGATTCAATAGGAGTTCTTAATCTGTTTACACAGCAATGAATAACATGGAGACAAAAAATTTAAAGAGACTTGGAAACAAAATTGTGGAAATTTGATAATAATGTGATGTGATGAAACACATCTTGTGAAACAATACAATTTCTTTATCAGTTTACAATACAATGAATTAAATGAAAAAGGACTTGAAAAATATTACAATTCGGCAACAAATTGAAATAATTATTTTTCTTACAGCGAATTTGTTAGATATAAATTTGAGACAAATAGAGGCACTTTGATAAATAATAACACTTACCCGCTTACATGTTTATTAAAAAGACACCATCTGAATTTACCAATTAAAGTATTCAGAAGACACCATCTGAATTTACCAATTAAAGTATTCAAAAGACACCATCTAAATTTACCAATTAAAGTATTCAAAAGACACCATCTGAATTTACCAGTTAAAGTATTCAAAAGACACCATCTGAATTTACCAATTAAAGTATTCAAAAGACACCATCTGAATTTACCAATAAAAGTATTCAAAAGACACCATCTGAATTTACCAATTAAAGTATTCAAAAGACACCATCTGAATTTACCAATTAAAGTATTCAAAAGACACCATCTAAATTTACCAATAAAAGTTTTTCATTCCAAACGGAGTTCTTAAAAATTCTGAAATTCTAAATTTCCAAATTCATGTTTTCATTTATCAAAACCAGTGGATGTTTCCTACAATTTAAAAGACAGTTTAACTGCCTACCTACTTATAATAAGCCATGTGAATTTAAACTTTTATAAAAGCTTGAATTTTATTTTAAGCAATAGGGACATATGGGCTAATCTGTTAACAAAATCGGCCTCTCACAGCCTGCATACAAACTAATCCCTCTTTCCAAGAATCGCTAATTAATTAGCAGGTGATTTCTCACCTATTAGGAAAAGGTAAGCCATAATCAACACCTGGACATATATACCAGATTAATAATTAAATCTCAATACCTAATCCAAATGTAGCCGAGCAGAAATCAATAAGATTTTCAGAGTCCTTCTCTTCTAGTTTGGTTGTTTGATTTGGGGTTTAACATCATTAAACATTCCCAAGTGTATTTCACTTACAGGACAACAGATTGTGCACTTCTTGCATCTGCCGATCACAATTGAGAGAGTTAACAGTGACTGATCATAGTCACAGTTAAATTTTAAAATAACTGATCAAAATTTTTGTTTTTACATGTATCTCAAATTGCTTTGTTTTTAGTAAAATTTGCAAACATGTACAAATTTACCACAATTCAAGCGAATCAAGCCTTTTTGTTGTATAATTACATAAATAATGACATATTTACATAAAATAACACAAAGTTAGTATATATGTAAGATTAAGATCTTTTTAGAAAATTGTCCTGGAACTTTATCTAGAGCATGACAGGATTCGTCAGTTTTAATTACTTTAACATCCCTGTGCTCAAGGGCTTAGGCAGAGAGGTGTCCACCCGTCCAAATGGACGCCCTGAAATAAACAATTGCCTCATTTGGACATGCTGTTTTAAGAAACTTTAACATGCAGGAGATGGGGAGATTGAACACCCAGTTACTTAAAAAATGAAGCAAAATGACCAGTTTGGACACCAAACTTTTGATTTCTGGCTAAGCCCCTGCCACCGACTAGTGTGATTAATTGTTAGAAATATATGTACGATTCACCCAATCAAAGCACCATGTTAATATTTGTATTCCAAATTTACATAAACGTTATAAACTAGCAGGCCTTAATACAACAATAGCACCATCGGTTTCAGAAGTTAATTTAAATCTTTTGATGTGAATGACCATGGCATAATTGTCTTACAAATTCAAGTCAATGAACATGAATGAGAGTTAGGATAGGCCAATGACCGGTGAAACTTTTAATGGTGTTTCTTTTGTCATAAATCTGAGCGTTAACCCTCCATCCACTGTAACCTGTGATAGTCTTATTAACCCCTTACCCACAGAATTGAGACTGTTAGCAAGATGTAACTGTCTAGGGGCCTACAGAGAGGGCATTCGAGGCTGACCAAGCATGAAATTACCAGTGACCCAAGAGTTAGTGGGCACTCTGCTGGTAGAAAGACAGGACACGGCGGGCTAGCAGAAAGCGTTTGTCCATAACTAATAGGGCTACAATTATTGATACTTCATGTGACAGCGTTTAGAAGGCGATAAGAGCTAGCGTTGACAGCACCGATACGGTTCGTCGAACAGGACGGATTCTTTATAATCCTCACCTACTTAGTATATTTACTGTGTGAGCCAAAACATGCAAAACTACTACCAAACTTACTGAATAGCATCTTAATCGTTGGACCTTAAAGCATGTTGGTAAACTTGATGTCAAATTTACTACATACCTCAGTTATATTACATATAAAATGAATGCTCAGTCAGGAGGATTTAAGAACAGGTATCAGTTGATTAAATATATATAATTCTTAAAAATGCCTGAATTTTAGAGGAAAATACTATATTTCTAACATCTATGAACATAATCTAGAATTATTTGTCTGTTTGTTATGAAACTTTTGGCTATATAAACCTATAACTTTTATTCATAACAGTTCATTCTAAAAAAAAAACATTAAAATTGAATTAACAAAATATAGTAACAAATGAAGAACATAGAGTCAAATGAATTCAAAATTATCTTTCTTCGAACTTCAACTCCTCAGTGGTAGTCATATAAAAACTTTATGTTTCTATGTTTCAAAATTAAATTTTTGAGTCAAATGAATTCAAATTATCTTTCTTCGAGCTTCAACTCCTCAGTGGTAGTCATATTAAAACTTCAAAATTTAATTTTTAGTTTATTTTTATTTAAATAAGCCTTTTAAAGTGTCACAAGCACAATAAATAATCCATCTTTAATTGTTTAATGTACACCGCAATCTTGTAAAGATGCAGAAGCATGAATTTCTCTTGGACTAATACAAGATTGGTAAATTCACTAATCTACACGATGTGAACCATTACTTTAAGTCAGGTTGGAGGCTCGCTGTAAGATTTTCTCTCTACCATCGGATATTAGCAGAGATTTGTACCATTAGATTACCGATGACATTGTTAAGGTTTAATCCAGCCTGGGCTCGCTTCGCGATGAGACCAGGGGGTCCGTAGCCGTGGTAACTACTCTTCTGTGATCAGAATGGATTAGCAGGAAGTTTGCCCGGTATGAGGCATCATGGGAAGCTATTGGTGAATTCATTTAGCTTGTCAGCTTCGATCTAACGGTTCTGATTTAGTTTTGATACGTCCACATTAGCACCTATCTGCTACCATTAGATAGCCCATTAGAGTACCAGTGGCTGTGTGTTACAGGAATACCCATACTAGAGTAGTAACAGTCAGTAAAAATAAATCACCATCTATACAAGGGAAGTCAGAATCTTTATTAGAAATCTTATCAACAAGAAATTTTAAACACATTCACGCATCAAAGTCGAAAAATTTTCTTTTTTTAATGAGAGATGGGAAGAAAGAGTAGCAGGGATCACTTAATTTTAAAATACCAAATCTGTGCCTTTAAAATCCCTTATCTGTGTGTTTTCAATCCCTAATCTGTAACTTTAAAATCCCTAAACTGTGCTTTTAAAATCCCTAATCTGTACTTTTAAAGCTCACATATCCTTTTTTCAATTTTTGTTGAGTTAATTGATCAGTGTTATGTATTGTAACAATAACGTATAAACACCAGCACATACATTAGATGTGTGGTGTTTCAATAAAGTTTTGTTTGTTTGTTTGATTGTGGTTAATGCAGGTAAAGACAGTATTGCTATTCTCCAAACAAACTGCCCTTAGCCAGAGGGCTCCATCTCTGGTATTCAGAAAAAAGTAAAATTTTGTTTTGAATCCAATCGATGTCTAATGAAGTTAACTTAAATTATAGCGACATCTTTAATGCTTAAGTCTATACACCCATGTTCCTCTGGGGATCAAATATATTACTGCCCAAATGTAATATAAGATTAAACACTGGCACAGGGGTGTCAATCAGCTTAAAAACCGATGAATCATCTCATAATATAGATAAACTCTCAGATACAATTTCTTCAATTATGGGTTTTAATCTTGAGTTGTTATGAGCAGATGTGCCTACCCTGAAAGAAATTTCTGTGTAAGAATCTTATTTTTTTGTAGTATTTTCTTACCATTATACATATTTTTGTGTCACAACATAGCATTGAATTTTAATTTCTGTATTTGTTCTAATGTCACATGATGTATTCAACATAAATTTAGCACACAAAATACTCTGGGTAGGCAAGTCTGTATGGTTGATCTAAAGTTGCATATTTGGAGAGAAGGCAATGCTTTTTTTTATATTTAGTTTATTGACATGATAAATAATAGTCCATGTCATTTTGGAACAGATTAACAGGCACTGTATAATTAAATATTGCCACCACACTTTGTGCATTTTTTTTTTTTTTTCACTTTCTTTAAAGATTTTTTTCCCTTTTTTTACAGATTACGTCATGCAATTCGATCATATGCATATAATTAATGATGTTTTTTATTTTTTAATTTTTTTCAAATTCCTGATCCTGACTCTGTATTAAATAATAATACCACAGGCCGAGGACCAATACAGCAAAACCCAAACCCTATAGCGGAGCTTTTGTTACTGGACTCCAAAGAGCGCAAAGAATTGATTATATTAAAAATTTAATATTATTTCTTTTTTCTGTAAAAAAAGGTTGGCAGCAATAGTCATGACAAATTAGAGACTGCTATCAATTTCCTACCATCCAAATCCACCGCATGGAATACAAGCACATATAATTTGCTTTAAGGCTAAATATGACCTATTTGCAGCAATGAACTATCATCATATGTTTCTATGAAAAAAGAACGAATATTTATTTGAATGCCACCTTTATTTTTCACTTGAAAATGACATGTAGTGTGTTCATATCCATTCATCTGTTATATGTTGATTTAATCTTGTCGGTGTCACAAAATAAATTGCAGCATTAATGACTTTAACATTAGCAATAAATAGAAAAGTAGGGTGTGATCGATTGATTGACTAATTGATTGATTGAGTGAGTGAATGAATAAATGATTGATTGATCGATTGATGACAGCATGCTTAAGGGTATTTCACTTATATGATGGTGGTGTATTCCAACAATAATTAACACTAGCACAACCATAAAATTTATTGATTGATTGATAGATTGATGAAACCGTACTTAAGAGAATTTCACTTATATGGGGACGATGTGAAAAGTACCACCTAATAAAATACAAAGGGCTTGCGGAAAATCCAAGTTTTTCCAGTTTAAATTGTGTATTAAGCAAGCATGCATACATAAAAGTAAACATTAAAGTAACAAAACAGACAGTAACAATACTTAAATTGTGAGTCATCTGATCGAAAGTAATTGAATAACGGTTTTGTTCACGGTTTACTGTTTGATTATAGGCATTGCCCCTTATGTATGTAGTGGGCCGTGCATGTGTGCATGATGTCAGAGATGCGACTATCTATGTTATAGTAATCGCCCATAAACGAGTCCTAGAGATATCGAGATAACGTTATCTAAAACAAACTATTAAACATGTGAATAGTGTAGATCAGGAGGGCTTAGCTAACATTACAGTTCAGTTGTCTGTCCTCGGCATTTATCGTGATAATCGAGTCATGTTTTTAGGCCTACACACATCAACTCCGCAATAGAGAAGTACGGTTGGTGGACGCTTGCAGGCCTCTGCCGCTTAGGTGCCTCATCCCAGGCGATCGATGACCAGCCGACTCACCGTCAACCGTGGCTCTTCTATCGGTCTCCCGAAAAGACGCACGACGACACAAATCTAATCATTTCTTCCAAATAACAGTAAATATGACCTAAAAATGAATGGTGCAAGCAAGTTGAGATATTCATACTTACATATCTGTGTTCTTTTGCTCTGGGACTCGCTCAAGAGTAAGGTAAAAATCCAGAAAAAGCTGGCAGATTGAAAAAGCCATTCATGGCTTTGCGCCATATTGGGGTGGACCAGCGCAGGCCAGGATCCGATAGAGCGCCCTCTGTGAACGAAAACAGCAATGATAACAATAGAGCAGGTGACGGTATGGGACGAATTAATGGTCAAGGCGCGGGAAAAAAAATATAAAAGAGAAAGGCTTTGTGGCTGGGAAAAACACCACACGCTCTAGACGACGTAATATTATATAACCCTAACACGGACCACACTGCGATGATAATGTGGCCCTGATAAAAAGCCCAGCGTGTAGCTTGGGTCATTTTATTAACTCACCCAGACGTCCGAATCCAGTTCATTATTTACCCATTTTTCGGATGTCATCATTTTCGGCGTCATACAATTAAAGAGCTATAGCCTTTGTGCGACGACCCCGAATAAAAACCAATTGACTGCAAATCTTTTGGTAATCCCTAGTTTTCCGCTTGTTGGTTTTCTAACAAGTAATGAGCATTTCATACCATTGTACAAGGCATATTATAGAGCCTATATATCTGAACTGTTCGTAGACTTCTTCAACAATGAATATAATATCATATAATGGCACACTTATTATAATATAAACTGACTGGTAATTTATTGTTTTTGGGCTAAAATAGGATATTCAGCGGTACGCTACTTTTACTATTGCAGCAGAATTTGCTTCGTGTTTTAAAACTTAAAAATCAACAAATATATAATAGAAATTAATAATGGGGAAAACCTAACTGAAAAAAAGTAACAAACAAAAAATTGAAGTGCAAATGAAAACAAAGCAACTTGAAATTTTCAACATTTGTTATTTTAAAGTAGGTAAAGATAGGCCTACCATTGTATATACACTTCTGGTTCAAAACTATGCCTTCTTATATATTGAATAAATGAAGAGAGAAAAATTTGCTTGCATAGGTAGGTAGGCCTATCAAATGTTTCCATAGTTATTCTGACATCGGTTGAAAGAAGATTGTAGATCCATATTGTACAAACGGCATGGGAACTATATATACCGGTGCATTAAACCTATACTTTGGAGTATCTTCAGTGTAACGTCTATATAAACTTATTGGTTAAATGTACGGCCTGGGAAAGAAAACAATTAATACATAATGGTAAGTTCACATTTAAAATAGGTTGAAATCCTGTGTTTTCACCTTTTCACTAAAAGGCCTATACTACACTACGAATACGCTTAACTCGTTTTTGTTTATTTGTTGCTGTTTTTTTGATAAAGGAAGAAGTAAAAATTTGGAACACTTTCGACAGTGTCGTCAAAACTGCTGAATTTTAATTAAAACTGAAAGTAAACTTCAATAAACAATACACACGAGTATTATGAATTTAAGTGATTGGTGTGCTATACACTGTGCTATAGGGTATTTCACTTATATGACGGCGGTGTACTTCCAAAGAGTGAACAGCAACACAAATAATACATGTGAACGGTAAGGTTAAAATGCTCTGTTTGAAAATTAATATTCCTCCACAGCTGACAATATTAACATTCTTCAAAATTATACTGCCCTTAGCCAGAGGGCTATAAATTTATGTCGAATGGCCAATTATAACAGACTGTAACAGGGCCTATGTTAGCAGTAAATACTGTTGGCGAGGGGGCACCTTTTAAACTATAGCTGCAGTTGCCGTCCGCGGACGGGGCTTAGTGGTTAGTCTCTTCGCTTACTAATCCTACTTCGATGTACCGTTCACGGGATCAAGTCCGTTGGTCGACCATCAAGTAAATGAGCGAGTTACATGTGTGGCTCGGGAGGTGTTTTTTACGAGGATTCCGGCTCCCTATTTCCACCGTAATTAGGCAAGGAACTTTGTGAAGTGCATGGGTCATCCGTCGCCATATAAGTGAAGTACCCTTGAGTACTACGTTAAACCCAAATCAAACAAACAAACTAACTTACAGTTGCCACAAACGGCAGCTCAATAGTAAAAAAAATTGAGCAACAAGAGATTTATCAACGGATTACATTTCACTATATAGAAATAATAATATTATCTAATCTAGTTCGTGATAGAGAAGTCAAACTGTGTTGCACAAAATATAAATTCCTTAACAAATTTAGCTGGTCAACTCAATTATTTTATGTTGAAAGAAAAATTCTCAAAAATCTAAGTTCTATATTGCCATGCAGTCATTCATATACGTACCAATTTCAGGAATTTTACAATTCACTTTTCCTGAAACTCACAGGTAAACTTTTCGCAGGTATAATCCTTATCCTTCTGATAAATTACCATCACTTGGTCGAAGAGGTTATTCCATTTTGTGGAACGCTTAAATTCTCAGGTAAATCCGATGAGGTTTTAAACTTGTACACGAAAACACTGTTGACAGCTCAAGTGTTAAGCTATAATTTGGAGCAGATTTAAGCTGTAAAATTTAAGTCAGTTAATCGGGTAAATTTGGTAGTCCGATCGCCTGTTTGCAACGTAAACAAAATGCCTTTGTTTTCCACCTTTGAGTTCCCCGTGCTACCGCCCAAAAAATGGCTTTATCAAATATTATCCCATAAATCAAGGTAGTACGCACAACGTTCGGAGACTGTGTGCTGTGGAGACTGTATATACACCGTGCTAACAAGTCGAGCGAACAAGCGAGTTTTACCAAATAGTGAATCCGAGTAGTACCTTAGCCCCTTTTACCAGTGAGCCGGTTAGCTTTGCTTCGCTCACCAGCAGGCGGTCGATAGCTACTGTAAGCTTTCCCTTGCACTGTGAAGCTACTGCAGGCGGAGAGTAAGACGTTAACACGCCGTACAATTTTGCAGAGGGGAGGCTACTCTTATCGACTGATTTTTACCACGTATTTGAACAGATAGTGCATCTCATCGTATTATTTATGGATCAATAAGTTTGTAGAAAACATTTCATACGGTGGGAAATGTTTAGACTAGATTTTCCTTACGGTACTGTGAATCTATTCACTGTCAATCTTGGGCCATCAAGAACAGAAAATAACTCCGGAAAGCGTTTTAATAATGTAATTGGAGTGAAGTAAGCTCAAAACCTCAGGCTACGTTTTAACAGGGTGTTAAGTGCCCTTGGCGTCGGAGCTATTTCTATTGCTCGGCAGAGTTTATAAAATATTCGCGATGGCGGAAGCAACCATAGGCTCTAAGAACAAAATCAATGAATTAAATATTTAAAGGTAAACCCGAAAGCGACAAACAAATTTCTCGGCAGTGTACAGTTCATTTGCTTAAAACTATATTCGCATATATGAAGCACTGGGCAAATCGGTATAACTTGTATATATACGTTAGGCACAAGGACCTTATCCTATCAGGCTGCTATCCCCACAAGTTTTTGTTTACATCTTTAAAAAAGCAAGCCCCCGTTCCGTTATGTAAATATTTTGTAACTATATATGTCTTGGCTGTAACAAAGTTTGCCTCACACGATGTAGCAATATAATGTGTTATATATACAAACCACTCTCATATTACTGAACACTATATTAACCAACTAGGGAAATGTATAACATCATTATTTCGGCACAACGATTTTCTCATAATTGCGAAAATACATGCCCGAACGTATGCATTTAATAAAGCCAATCCCTTTCTAACGTTTTCATATAATTGCTTTACGAAATTCGATCTAAACTTAAAATATTGTGTATCTTTGGTGGCTGGTAAAGACAACTCAAAACACATTAACAAATGGAACTTGTGTCCAAAACGGATATTTGTATATTATGAACAAAAAAAAATTAAGAAGAGCAAAAAAAACAACAGAACAACATAGAATGCATGTATAATACAAAGATGTGATACCTCCGAAAAATGAAACTCATTCTATAGCTCAAAATTTTCGCAATTTATTATAACAGCCTTGTTACGACATGAATAAAACTAGCACTATGGACATCGCGTGTATATTATAGTATTTAAATGACAAAAAGAGAGATACATAGATAAGAGAGTTACAACGTATACATGCCGTAAGTGTGCTAAAGTAGTTTTACATTTAGTCCATATGCTCTTACAGTAATCTACCGCCGCAATAAAAGCAAACAAGATATTTTTTAGGAATATAACAGATAGAGTTCTAGTTCTGCTATAGCCAGAGGCCCTAGTTCGAATCCCGGTGGAGACAAGTTCTATTATCTTCATTATAAAAAATATATTGTATTTGTAAATTGGAGTCCATCTTTTTCCAATCCTTGATTGTATGGCGGCAGAACTAATAAATATTTCAGAAAATCTAGTGTTAACATTGCAATCTTGACAATTCACATTTTCTGAACGTCTCTAAAACAAATCACAGTACAAGGGACACTATCCATGCAGCGGACAGTACCGCGCGTTAATTCGTATGATTGACAGCTGTCCATCGCGTTCATTGACGCCCACTCGAGCGTAGAGTGCTTTTTAATGGGAACCACGCCCCGTCTATTAAGCGCGACCACTCGACCAACACGCTTTCTTGGCGTTCGTTGACAGAACGCTTCTGTACATATAGACTGCGCTGTGGGCTTTTATCAGCGTCTGTAGACCACTATGATATATTGGATATTTCACTCAAATAGAAAACTGTATTTCTATTGAGACTACACGTTAAAGCCGTCTAGGGGCAATGCACGGATATAGCCTCCTTCAGTTATCGCCTTTCCAAAGGTCTTTCCGACCAAGGAGCGATAATCTACTCGCGATGCGGCGACCAACTGTTACTTTCCCCGCTTATATAATATATTGCTTGATTAATTTATTGTACTTTGCCGCGGTTTCATATTTAATTTGCCGCGATAGAATGTTACACAATATATAATGGCAGAAAGAAATATGGTTTCAGATTTTTTTCTTTCGAGATGGAATGTCAATTAAGTGTGATTTTTGTAGGAAGATATTTCGTTTTCTAAAGTTTTTCACAGTGAGAGATTAGCATGCAGCCCCTACTGGGGAAATAATTAGAGACGGCCTATACTGTGAACCTTTGTAGCTCTGAATAAAACTCACAATTGTGAATGAATATGGTTATGTCACTTTTAGATAAACTTACACTTTGATCAGGGAAGAAATTCCCTCTCGGAATGAAAAGGCTTTAAAACCACATTTCCTGCTGACATTCAATAATTATGTAACATTCTAGTCATAATTATAGAGTAAAATGCAACATGTGCAATAAATTGATCAAACAAAATATAAGCGGGTAACGTAAAAGTTGGTCGCAGCATCGCTCCTCTTTAACAGTAAACTGAATACCTTTATAGACGAGAGTTTAAGGAAGACATTGAGTGCATTGCACTCCAACGGTTTTCACATATACAGTCCGTGGTGTGTTGACCATTCTTATCACCCCC
>JAQQZZ010116673.1:1329-14913 GCA_030265115.1 Mopalia vespertina | reverse complement strand
ATAAGCAAGTACATGCTTAATAGTGGACTTAACTCATTTTAGCCCAAATTGGACATAGACAGTTCTGGCTCTAAGCCATCGATATACAGGGCAGGAGTCCAATATGAGAACGTAACATTCTTACCTGCCCCTCACAACCAGAATGACAAAATACAAGAAAAGCACAAGCCGAAAAAACGTCTTCCGATACTGCAAGTGGACAAATTGACCGACACCATAAACAAATTGGCACAGGAATCATCAGATTTAAAACGTCATTGTCAGAAATAGGTTTTTTTTAAATAACATTTCAAACCTTACTTAAAATAACGACGTCTAGTTTACTCATCTAAAAATTTAAAGGGATAATTAAAAAGAAATAAACCCAATTTCCCGTGTGATAACATCAGTCATCGCAATAACATTATTGTAAACCCTATCGCAACTATGAGGTCAAACCCTAGGAAAATGGATATCACCAACAGACTAGCATTTATACACTGCACAATTATAATACCATCCATACCTTGCATTTAAAAGAAACATGCTTATAAAATTAAAATAATTGCCAAGAATATCACACAGTACATAAATAAATAAGTAATTATGTAAGAGTACGTAAAAATTGTACCGAATTGGGTTATTTAGAATATTTACATAGAATTTTTGTTGTCTTCTTTTCATAAAATCTTTTAAATTGATTTACTTTAAGTTGTAATACCATGGTAACTTGGTTTCATGTTAAAAGTTTTATTCAAGGATAATACCTTTTCAAAATGAAAAAAAAAATTACGCTGGTGGAGTTGTCTGTAACCTAGAGTTCTCTGTGTTCATTCGCGTTTCTACTTCGTTTTGTGCCGTTTGCTGATAGACTTTTAATTAGAATTTTACACCGTATTTATTTATTCACTTATTATTTGTTAGTTCACTTAATTATTGGTGTACCAGACCATGCGTGAAGAAAACCGCCAAACCACAGGCAAGGAACAAGGTCAAAAGAGGACAATCACAAAATGAACAGCAAAACCCCAACAGATCGTTTCCATATAGCCGTTTATCTGTGAAGGCACCAGGGCAACATGAATCTAACTATCTTCTAGGTTAGGGTATCATTCGTCGCCTTACCCTTTCTCTCAATTTGATATTGCACTCGGCGTCTCTAAGACTAACCTAATAATCTTGTCAACGATCGTCTCATACATTTATTCTCATGCAAACCATTATAATACGAGTCAAAATGCGTTATCTTTTATATTTTAAAATATCATTTTGTTGTGTTGTGTATTAGTATAACGGCTGGTTTAGCTATAGCGTTTCATTGTGTTAACCGATACCTTTCCAAGTCACTTCTCAAATACACCAAAACTAGGTTGTTTATTTGGGGTTTTACAAGGTACTTCTTTTTATTTCACTTACATTACGGTGAGAAGACAGGATAAATTACACAAGACGTATTATAGATCCGTGCTGCCCCTTTAGCCCTCAAAGAACACAGGCAATAGGACGCTCTCCCAACAAATCGTCACTTACACTGGGAAAACCTTGTTGTGCGTCAAGCTCCAGCAAAACATATTCCTTTAGAAAATATTTGGCTATCAGGATCTCTATTATACAAATCATTTTTATTCCACACGAAATAAAACTATATGTTTATGGTTACAGGTAGAGCGGGCAAAAGGAGACAAAAAAAAAAGAAGAGAATTATTAATCCATTAATTATAAATTATTTAAAAATGTTCATTTCGTCAAACATGGAAAAAAAAGACCATATAATTTTTGAAAATTTTCACTGCCCAAAACATGCTGCACAACTACTTTATCCAAAACACAGTTCACAATCATTGTCCAAACCGAACTTAGTTTTATTCATCCACTGTACAGTTTTCATCGTCATCATCATTCCAAGTCCAAAAACTCCTTAATGAGCACTCTGCATCAAACTTAAGGATCACTCCAATATAATTAAAAGAACAGCTTTAAAAATTACAGTTGGACCATTCTCTTAAAATACTTCATGATAAATCTTGAAACCATGGCTGTGGATCTCTTTCCAAAACATGATTGACGAACCATGTCTGTAGTCCTCGTTCACTATCCATTGTCATGGTCTTCCAAAATACACTTGACGAGAAATTAAAAATATTCTTTGGTAACCATTTTCTAAACAGATGCTTGCTGCAATACATGCATCGCCAATCCTTCCCAAAATTCCAAATCAACGTCATGACCACACTAACTATCCAAGACGCTATTTGAATGTTTCAATGTCATTGAAGTAAACTTCATGGTCATTGTTCAGACCATACTTCATGGTCATTGTCCAAAATACTACTTCATGATCATTATCAAATAGCCTACTAGTCACAGACCAGTATCCAACAGTCCGACCAGTACCCAACAGTCCGACCAGTCTGAAACAGTCCGGCCACAGCACTGTTATAATCCAAAGCACAGTTTACCGCCAGTGATCAACACAAGCGTCCAGTTTCAAAGTACAGATCACTATCAAGATTTGGAAACAAAAGCAAAAGTTCTCCCTAAACCCGTTACCAAAAATGACCCGAACCCCTTTGTCTTGATCTGAAGCTCATTTCACAGAATTCAGATGAACAATTCAGATAATTAAATCTGAGTGCTGGTCGAAGTGCTCACTTACAGTCGTCGGTTGTTTGGGGAATGGCTGAACAACTGGACTTCGTCTAAAATGGAAAAAAAATCGAGTAAACTGCCGTAATATAAGAGAAACATTCTAGGACATCGAGTCAAACACGAACTTGTTAATCTACAAGTCAGCCCCCATCCCAACCGAATCGTGATGTTAAAATGTAATTTAATTCAAATCCTTAGTGTCCAAAATATACTAGTAGCAGGCTAATTCGTTGAAACATTGCTCACATTTAGGCTTATGCGTTTTGATTATCCCAGTTAAATTTTTCAAGAAGTTTACCTTGCATATTTGTTCAAAAGTTCCAACTTCTCTGCCTTCAATCCTGAAGTGTCCATTTTTCCTGACATCAAATCCACGGCTTGTTTTCTTAATAAATATGTCGAGTTTTGAGACAGGGGATTCCCCAACGGATTCATGTCCCTTTGTGTCGATGGAGGGCGCTTTCGTGGCGGGAGGGTGTATTTCCGGTCCGACATGTCCAGTGGATTGTCGCAAATGTTGTCATGCATAGACATAAATAATGGAATGTAACATATATAGTCCAGAAATGAAATCTGAAAAGAAAGGTAAGCATATGAACAAATTATATGTGCACTAATTCTAGCACATTAAAGTGGAAACCCCTGTGAGTATGCGTAATACATACAGAATGAGTTGGCACAATGCCAGTCCTACTATCCTACAATTCGAAATAGACGACAATCGCTTGAACATTATTTCTAAAATAACATATAAAATTGGAAATAGAGGTATAACAATACGATAAAAATCAACCACATAGTGCCCCTGGTAATTTCAAAATTACACCTGTCCAAAACCACCCTCTACATAAAGACGAGGCCATGCTAGATTCAGATTTGCTTAGGAACCTAGTCCGTTTTTTGTTTATTTGCTTGGTGGACGTTTGCTAATTGTTTTTTCTTATTACAGATTTGTATTTTCAGTATTAGGTGGAGGTCCGGGAAGAAACCCCGTCAAAACCCACGACCGTTAACGGTAAGTTTTTCGGTATGGTACCTTCCAAAAGGGCATGGTTTACTACCCTGACGTCAGAAAACACGTGAGCAATAATTATCAGAAGTCAAATGTAATTGATCGATACAATTTGAAAGGATTTTCGACCATTACTGGCAAACACAATGTGGTTAGAATGAAACTATATATCTAAATAGCGGTTAGGTTCAGCATATAATTGTATTGTAAAATGGAAGTCTTGTTGACACACGCACAGCACGAAGCCGTTCTATTGTGAAATCTTTGTGGGTGCATATTACGGTTGCCCGGTCTTGTCATTGTGTGTTGCCATAGTGACATAGAGGCAGGGTCGGATTGAGACCCATAGAGGCCTTGAGCACTAAAACAATTGTGGTGCCCCCATTTATATGTAATCGAAAAAATAAACCATTAAATCCTTTTCTTTTTTTCAAAATGAAACAATACCTACAGGAATATAGAAAATAATGTTGATTTGAACTGTTTATAGGGCTCCTTCCCGTCCCTTGATGCTCTAAGCACGTGCTTATTATGCTTCATGGCTAATTCATAATTCAGTCCTTCGTCCAGAGTAGTTTCGTTACTGACACGCCGTCATACGAGTTTAATATCCTCAAGACCCGCCCCTCCCCACCCCCCCCAAACCCCCCCCCCCAAAAAAAAACAAAAACAAAAACAAACAAACAATTGTTTAAAACATACATCACCCCATGAGTTTGGTTCCATTTGTTTCATGATATATTGCTGTTGACCCCAGTCTAGGCCTCCCGCCATCAGCTCAATTTTCAAGGACTCGGAGGTGATGAAATTCGGATCTCTGTCCGACTGAACATTGTGGTAAAACATTGCATTGTAGAGTTCTAGTTTTCTTTCGATGTCAGCCAAATTGCAAATATCCAGGAGATGTCTGGCAAAAGGTCTGTAACAAATATCAACAATATCCTTTAGGAAAAAAGAGATGCATGAAATTGCAGTTTCTTGAAAAAATGATTACTTTTAAAATCTTTACCAAGCAGCCACTAAGCCGTCTGATGTTTTTTTTACCAACATGAAAGTGACCGGAATAAGAACATGGGAACGTTTGTGGAGGTCACATTTAGGCAGTTTGATTCTCACCCAAGTCATACTATTAGAGTGTTCCCTGGGATTACAATATACAGGGATATGAACCAGTAAGCTTTAACCTTGATATGCCGATGAAATCACGAACTCTCTCGTGGAGCGCGTGAATCGACGAGAAAGTTATACCGGGCTGCAAGTGAAGAAGACCGTGAGTTGAACGAAAATTACTTGATTTTACTCTTTAATACTTCCATTTTACAACTTCTATCGGAATTAAAAAGACTTATTAGCACATATAAACGATTATCTTTATTTCCATAGAAAGTATTATTATAACAGGAAAAATTTTGCATTTTTACGGAAACGGAAGAATGAGAACAATACCGAGTACCAGATTTTATGTGGATTTGGCCTGGATTAGGCCAAGCTACATATCCCTGTATATTGTAGTCCCAGAGTGTGCACATCACTCGGAATATACATAGGTTTTATACATCAAGTGTCAACAAGGCACAAAGCTTGACTAAACCTGAAAGTGTAGTACCAAGCAGGCACAAAGCTTGAAGGAACTAGAACGTGTAGTATCAACAAGGCACACAGCTTTAAGGAAATAGAAAGTACAGTGTCAACCAGGCACAAAGCTTGAAGGTGAAAAGGGAAAAAGAAGGTGATTCGTATGGTGGGGCTACCATATAGTGTACATATTTTTTTCCTGTAGAAAAGGTGTATACCGGGGGCATTGACAAAATGGGAGAGGGGATGTTGACATAGTTTAGCTACATGCTTGATTTCGACAAAAATAAGATACTTACTCCATGGTGGTTACTCTCTCACAGAGGGCGGTAATAAGAGCGAACATCCTGAACGTCAGCTGAGTACTGTCATCAATATGCAACACCTTCAACAGAAATAATAAAATAATTTTTCTATAAAATTTAATTGTGCCATTTTTATTCGATACTCTGTTTGATATTCCGGTCAGTTTTTCTGAACTACAATAAATTTAACTTCGTGCTCGTTTATAAACTTGCGTGGCATTGTATGCTTATGTATAGATGGTTGTAAATAGTTTTGTGTAAATTTTACTTTCTGCTACTTGTATTGTATGTCTGTTTATATTTACACAGGACCCTGTGGGAGAACGGTGGAAACACTGAACAGGCTACCCTGTCTAAATAAAATTTAATAAATAAATAAATAAATAAATACAATTAAAGAAATACGTAAGCACCACACTTTCTGTCAAGGAGCATATATAAAATGTGAAATAAATAAATGTAATGTTTGAACCAAAAGTAACAAATTCTTTTCGGACAAGTTGATACCGAATTATAACTGTACCTTCAATACATAGTCCATCTGTTTCTTTGTCATTTCTTCGATACTCATAACTCCTTCAAGGGCTATCCGAAGTTCCTGCGGAAAATTAACCACACCACTATAATATTTTACGTTTTACGCCACTGGGATTGGCTGCGAGTTCCAAAAGGTGTACAAAGGGAATACGTGGATGGTTGGAGGGTTCTTCTTGAAGCCCGGGTACTTTTATAGCTTACGGTAGATGCAAAACTCTGTATCTCTAATAGTCCATCATACAGTGTAGCCTTATTTAGAGATACAGAGTTAGAGTGCACATAACTATGTAATTTCAATTTTTTTTTCACCACGAGCTATTATGGGTTGAATTAGCACTTTCCAATAATATTTGATATACTTAACTTCCTGACACATTTATATGCCAAACGAGACTTGCTATCGCCCATTAGTCTTGTTAAAAATACGAAAATACGATTCAAGTATCTGTTGCCATCGCCAATCTGCAAATTTCTGTCTTACACAGTGGCTAGACTTAACATTTTAGCAGAAGGGCTAGTAACTTCCACTTTTTAGGCATGCTTATCCGGATAACAGGATACAGAATACATTCGATGGGGATATTAAACCTGTATTAAGCTGGTAAGTGTACTAAATTGAGGATTTGATAGCTACATCGAGATCCGATGTAGGCAATTACACAGTTTGCGACGTTAAAATTCTGTAGCTAAGCTAATGGATTACACTAAGTCAGTCAATTTTGGAGTAATTGTTTTGCGTGTACTGATTGGGCTGTTTTTTCAACCGGATGTTTTCAAATCTCATTTAAATACAACACTTGTCCCTTTTTATCTACAACTTAATGGTAATAGAAAGAAGTTGGCGAAGAGTGTAATTTCAATAAAATTCAGCACTTATATATCATCGAACTTTGACGCAAATTTTTCCCATCTCCAGAACGGTCATATTACATCCGAGATTATTTTCCCATGTGAATGGCCGAGAAGATTCCAACATGTGGTTAACAGTGCATAGCAACATCCGTGTGTGGCCCGTAATAAATCAATCAAAAGCTGCTGCTATATTTGAGCATACAATTCATAAGCAGACTTAATAAAAAAGCAATGTCTTTTAAATATATATTTTTTTAAAAATTGTTGCTCACTGGACAGTTAATTTAAATTAATCGTACTTGAAACCACATATATATATTTATCCCATAAATGAGTAAATTTCAGTGTAATAATACAGCCATTTGATATTTGTTTTATATCTCCCATGTGGGATACAGCTTTACCGCGTTCTGATTGGTCACTTACAGTGCATCGATACATATCAACCCAATGAAATGCTACAACTTACACGGAATATTTTATACTACAACTTGCAAATGCGAAAATATATAAAATATAAAATATAAAATTAAGACAAAAAGGGCACTGATGGGATAAAGGGAATCTCAAATTCGTGACCCGGATATAAAATTTATGAAACTCAGATAGTAATTTTTATTTATTCCGAGTCTCCGGCGATGAATAACTGAATGACTACCCGAGTTTTATAAATTTGATATCTCCGGGTCACTCATTAGAGAACCTCTATAAATCAGGTTAAACGGTGAAATCACACCTTTGATCGCATGTTATCGCGAAAGTTTTGAGAAAAATAAAATGTGTCAAACCATACCTTGTAATCAATTACTGTATCCAAATTTCCATCTTCAACAACAAAAGCTTTTGCATATCCTTCCAGTTTTAGTGGGTCCACCAACCGGTAGTGATTCAAAAAATCAATATTCGAATCTACAACACAATGAAATATTTTTTTACTTTATTTGTTGTGTGTTTAGTGTCTTACGAAATGGTATTTCACGTATATGTTTTATATGTTGGTAAACCGGGACTAACAGCTTGAAGACAATTGTAAAACCAAATACACGGTATTCGCAGCGTAGGGGTTGTCGCGTTGAACTGCTGCATGATGGTGTTTTTCCACCATATTAAGTATGATAGAGCAACAAGTGGACAATTTATTTCGTATTTTTTTGTAAAATATTGTTGTGTACAGCGTTAAACACCAAACAAGCAAACACGCAATTAATGTATCCACAGTTTGCCCACAGGTGCCAGGTACCGAAACGATATTGTATGTATAAACAAAAGAAGGGCGGTCACTCATGGGGTCGATCCAACTTGTAACGCTCCGACCAGTAAAAACCTGGTAAAAAAAACATGGTCGAAAACTGCGACCAGCAAAAACCTGGTCGCTCTTCATCGGATAGAAGGCCCGACCAGGTTTTTCCTGGTCAAAAGAATGGGTCGACCTTATAAGACCTTGTCACTTTTTTGACCAGGTTCTGTCTGGTCGCTGGTATAAGTAGAATTTGAAGAGCGACTAGATTTTTCCTGGTCGAAATATATCGAGACCATATAAATCCTGGTTACTTTTTTGACCAGGTTACTTTTTTGACCAGTTTTTTTCTGGTCGCTGGTATAAGTGAGTTAGTCGCATAAAATAAACACATTCTACCTGTCCATGTTCGAGAAATAGTTCATCTCCAAATCTTAACCTAGAATTGTGATGTTAGCTATCTATAATTCTCAAATTTTGCTTATAAACACAAAACTTTGTTCTTCCTCGAATTAAGACTACATGTCCTGTATAGGCCTACGGTTTGCTGTGACTGGATAATATCGATGACCTATTTCGGGAGGGATTTCCCTCTGCAAGCAACTTCGATATTATCCATTTTCTATAAACATATACTCTCCCTATGGCGACTAGCCCCATTGAGTGTACATAGGCCGAACATGCGGCCTTGAACTGATGTATTTTCATTGTGCTACTCATGCTTTCCTCTTTCATCTCGGCCCAGAAAATTAGAGAACTTTATACCTGGCATTGTAATTGTTGTCAGGGGAAACATTTAAAGATGATCGGCAATTAAATTGTTGCCTGTCAATATTCAATTAAAATTCACGATTCACAATTGGTATACCAATATTTACAATCATTATTTGATTCGAGTTTGACTAATATATACGTTTAAGTGTTAACAAGTTAAATAGGTCCCCATCCCTTCCGATCCAATAAAATATTGAAAAAATTAAAATAAAGTAAAATAAAAATGAAACAAAAAACAATTTAAATATGTCCCCATCCCTTCCGATGGAGTTAAATAAGTCCCAATCCCTTCCGATCCAATAAAATATTTGAAAAAATGAAAATAAAGATAAAACAAAAGTAAGATGAACTACATATAGATTTGAACAATATCTCATACTTCTCTCGTCCAAATCATTAGCGAAGTCCAGTTTGCGTAAGTTGGACTGTACCAACACCCGTTTCATATGTTCAATAAGCAGCTGTCCGCCTCTGGTAAACAAAATGTTCATACGTTTGGGACCTCTCACTGGAAAATAAATATATCAATACAAATTATTTTCTAATAAAACCGTGACAGTGCACCGGTTTTGACAATCGTTTCTTTTGTACCCTACTTTATGATTAGCGTTAATTAACTGAGGAAGACGAAATTAATCTTCGCTGAGTTTTAAGTCCGACTAGAATAGCCGAAGACAACGGAAACACGGCATAATATTTCAAATTTAGAAAAACACATATTGATTATGTTTACTTTCATTTGTTGAATGTTATTGTTATTTTTTGATGCATTGAATGTCAACACACTGGTTGAACAATGGGCCTCTGACTTAGATGTCAAAGAAGTCAACATCGATATCACAATGTCACAAGGGCCACTGTGGCCAGTCTCCAGCTCAACTTGACCTTGACAGAAAAGTGCGTTGCGTTGATTAAAAAGGGGCCATAATAATATGGTTTGGGATTTGGTTAATGTTTTGAAAATAAATATTTTTCCAAAATTCCTCAGACCACTCCCAGATAATCTACAATATCCATTTTATAATCATAAAAGTTTATAAATTTTAAAGGTGCATTCTCATGGCATGATTTGTAGTAACGATTTCAGGGGATTCCCCTTATTTCGGGGTTATGATTGGTCTTCTTTTTTCTCGATCAAAAAGGTGCAAGTAAGGGGAATCCCCATAAGTCGTAACTATTTATCGTACCACGAGAATGCGCCTTAAGCATTGGGTAATAAAACAAACGCACCAGAGTTAACATCAAAATCCGGATCATTGGCCAATTCAGCAACGGACTTATATTTGTCATAATCTTCCATCCGTTTTGTCCCTACTCGAGCCCCTTTGTTTGTTATAGATATTGTGTTTCCAAACTTCTCCTGAAAGGAAATAAAATATAATCGATATAAAAACTGACGGATTAAACACCAGGTATTTTATTAAAATGTCCGCGGTGTAGACCAGAGTAAATAGAAACGCATATGAAGTCATACAATTTTAGGCTGTTGCTCTGTTCGGTAAACAATGGTCCTCCAGTGCCTAAAAACGGTCGGAATACATTTGTCTGCATTAGCGAGAGTGCTGAATAAGTTTTTATTTAACCTATACAATCAGTTTAAAGGGTTTCCTGATATACACATATATCCCGTGGGAACTCCTCTCGGCTTTTTCCGTGGCCGTAACAGAAAATCTCCAAAGAGGAATTACCTATGCGCGCCGATTGCCGAATTTCCACATGTAAATTTATCTTTGAGTATAAACATATAAGGCAAACTTCATTCAAGCATTCTAAATTGGATCAAATATGAATCACAAACAGTGAAAGACATATCATAAACCATGACAATTTATTGTTAATATTTAGTTATACATAACAAGTAGTAAACTCATTCAAAACCTGTTGATAAACTTGGAACATCGTGAGTCTACAAGTCGGGCATTTTCGGTTATGTCCGTAGACTACGATTAATAAAATATTCCAACATGGAAACAGTCTTTGGGACTATTTGAACCTGATCAACAATTATTATCTGTTCGATCCCTTACCCTAAGCTTTCTGGCGATGTCGGCTTGAGATAGATTAGGGTCAATTCCCAACCTCTTCAAATCTTCGGCTGTCAATGAATTAAGATCTATTGATTCCACACCGCCCTTTAATCGTACATTGCCATCTTTGTCATATTCAAAGACATCTTCGTCAGTTTTCTTATCTGGAAATAATAAAAAAATATTTATTTATTTTATTTTTATTTTTTCTACATAAAAATACCCCCTAGGCAACCAAATCATCTAGACTGTTAGTTAAATAGGATGTATACGGGTAATGTTCTTTTGTCTCAAACAAGATTATCTGCCGGCCTTTCTTCATCTTCTCGAGGCAAGGCGGAAAAGAAGATCGTCGCATTAAGCCTCTCTTCCTTTCGTACCTCTTTACAAACGAAAAACTGAGTTAACGAGACTCTACAACAGCTACTTTCAAATGACCTCCCTTTACCCCACCCAATCCGATTGGAGTTTTCTTAGAATCCGAAAGAGGCGGTCTAAACACAGGATAACATAGGATAGGCTATACATGTAATATACACGCGCGAACTTCGTCCCATTAATGAGTCATTACATCATCACAGACACGTTAATTGGCAGTGGCTCCACGCTTGTTTGTTGTAGACTTTAATGTGTAAACGGCTTTCTGATTAGTTGCTTATTTCTACAATAGTCCAATTTAATTTTTGCCACGTTTTTACCTCGAATTACAGCAAGGGTAGTAATGTGGAAGTCTCGTTTTACACATTTTGACCTTTGCAATGGAAATATGGCCTACTACATACACGCACATTTTACTGTGACTTACACTTCTATATTTCCTAATATGTTTTATAAGTTTTCTCTGTCTTTTTATGAGGGTAACCAGGGAGAGAGGTGTGGAAATGCCTGGGGGGTTTCCGTTCTCATCCACCCCTAACCCGTCTTCTCCACCATCTGACATCCCATCGATTGCCTCAGAATCCTGCACATTTTCTGCTGGTGGGTTTCTTTCCTGCTGCGTGTTTTCAAGACTCGGCCTAGATACAATGTGGTCGTTGTCAATCGTTAAGGGATGACGTGCTGGTGAGGGGTGGGGAGTTACCTCGTCTCCGTCACTTTCATCCGGCTTCTCTTTTTCCGTTACCCTGAACGCAGAAAACACCAGTTACAAACAATTTACCATATTATTACGTTAAAGTCTTCCCCCAAGAATTCGTCGAGCTATTCTGCTGCCATTTTGGTGTTCTCTTTAACAAAGTAAACGCTGTGTCGAGATTGATAGTACAGCCAAACCTACAGCTCATATTCAAGATGAACAAAAAATGTTTCCTCTTTATATTTACTCTCTTTGAAGTTAATCCGCTCCGCAACAGTTTTAAACCATTTTAACGGTAGGCAATGGAATTATTCGTCATACCGTCGTTCGTTAATATATGACTTCACGTATAGATCGACGTATGTAATTTGTTTTTCCTTATATAAGCATCTTCTTGAGCCAAGGGGTTTATTCCGAGCTACTCTGCATTACATCTGTTGTAATGCAGAGTAGCTCGGAATAAACCCCTTGGCTCGAGAAGATGTTATATAAGGGAAAATAAATAATTTGTATTGTTTTATTTTTACATATCACAAATTCTCTCCCTTGCATTTTTATTGCGCGAGAGTCGCTAGATATAAAAACAAATTACACTAGAATTATAACATACAAGTGGTATTATTCCGAACACAGAGAACTTCAAGTTTGATCAACGTTCCAGCACGTTATTTCGCTTCATCAGAGGCCTGGGGCCGGTTGTTCAAAGCTCCGTTAACCTAACAGCCTGTTAGATGACGTTCCGTAACAAAGAAATAGGCCTATAACGTAATAATTAAAATTCTTTGTTACGCAACGTCCACTAACAGCCCGCTAACTTAACAGAGCTTTGATCAACCGGGGTCAGTTGCTCGAAAGAGTATTAGTCGCTAACACCAGATTAAATCACTAATACCGGGTTAGAGGTGGGCCTTCAACATGGTGTGACGTCATCTCATATAGGATTTAATTAAATAGCGTTTTGAGCAACCGGCCCTGTTGTTCAAAGCTCTATTAAAATAATCCTATCTCTGTGTTCGGAATTACACTACATGTGTATTGATTGGAAATTATCTCCCCTTAATTATATGGCGCTTATAAAAAAAATTAAATTTAAAAACAAAAAATAATGCAGCTAGTCATAATCTAAATGTCGACGAAATGCAGGATGATTTGAATCACTTGTGGTTACAATGCATGCTTCAGTTCAGCGTTAAACAACAATCAATGCAAACAAGCCATTCGATATTAGTTTTCAGTGTAGACTAATAATTCTGTGTTTCAGTCATTTTGCCTCACCACTGCAAGGTTTCTTCGTGGTCTTCCAGGAAACTGCTGTCCACATATACCTCAATAGGTGACGTCACACACATATCCGGGACCATCATGTATCCGATCTGCTCAGTCATCCGACGACGTTCTGTAGGCCGCTCTGAAAATAACACTTGCAATTTTATAGCTCTATTTGATTTGTTTTGTTTTAAAATTCTCGAAACTCTCGCTATACGTCCAGCTTTGAGGTATTCCACGATTCGATAGAAGTTTTTTTTTGTGCCCACACCCGGGGGGGGGGGGGGGGGGGGGGG
>JAQQZZ010116662.1:0-14915 GCA_030265115.1 Mopalia vespertina | reverse complement strand
TACATATTACTCACAATTGGTTTTTGCTTGAGTAAATCCGAAAGCCTGGTTCTGGCATATATATATATGTATGGTACATAGTGCTAATAGACGGATCTACACAGTAATTAATGGAGACAGGTCGAAGCCCGAGCTTGACTATCATAGCTTAATAGGCGAGGGTCCAGGGGCTGCCTCAGAAGCCTGTAGAGGCAATCTCAGCGAATCTTGGCAGTGAAATTAATTCCATCATTTTGAATGATCAATCTTAATTCTTGCAATTTTAAAAGAGAACAAGCTGAGTAGCTAGCAGGTCCATCACTAGAGGCTGATTTTGTAAAAATATGCTCATATGTCTCATAAAAAGGAAGCTAACTTCCAGGTTTCGGGTTTATCTATGAATCTCAAAATAAATTATCATGTTCAGAACACATAGGTGTGAATATTGTTAAATGATGCATTGGTAGCCATTTTGTTTTACAGAATTCGATGAAATTCAATCCTATCTGTCTTAATATTAAGAGACTATATTTTAAGTTTCAAGTAAATCCGAGAATTTATTCTCTACTTATAGCCTTCACAACATATAAGTTACGTAATAATTATTGTAGAATAATGCAATGCTGGCCAATGGTGGCCTTCTTGTTTTACGGAACTTGGTGAAATGCAATCCGATCCATTGTCTTAAAGCCAGGAAGCTATTTTAAAAATTTAAAGGTAATCCGTGGATTTATTCTCTACTTATCGTGTTCACAACACATCCAAGCATGAATATTCTAACATTAGGTAATAATGGCTATTTCATTAAACGGAATTTGGTGAAATGCAATATCATCCGTTGTCTTTAAAGGAGAAAGCTACATACCAAGCTTGAAGTTTATTTGTGAATTTATTCTCTATTTATCATGTTCACAACACATACAGGCATGAATATTCTAAAATTATGTAATTAATTAGTTAATTTAAAAAGCGGAACTGCATGACGTCACTGTTCGAAAACATGGTAGTAATATCATTTAGTCATGGCTGTCTCCCTACTGCATGCACTGGTGGATGCTTTAACATGAAACCGAAAGAGAAAGTTCCGTCCCCTAGCGAAAAAAACAACAAACAGGTAAAGTTTTCAATTGGATTGTAGTTATTGAGGGATTGATTGGGGACATTGTCTGGAGTACCTTTTTTTTTACAAATTTACTTAAATTATATTGAATATTCGTAGATCTATAAAACGGGAAATATTGAATATTTTTACAGCTTAAATTGAGTTGTTGTTGAATATGAGGGGTCTATATTCGACAACTCAAAACAGCTCATAGCAATCCCTGCAGGTATGTAATGTAGGACACTCACAGGACTCAAGTGTAGAAATTTGCCAAATCCCTTTAAATGGTCAAGCACATTGGCAGATAAGAGCAGTTACTTACCGAAAAATGTTTTTACTAGTGCGAACAGTTGGATAAAATATTAAATCTCTTACAAACAAAAAATGTAAAATCACAAATATCTCTTTAAATCTCACATTAGGTCCATACATTATTTCAAAATGTCTCCCTAATTGGATTTCACTTGAACTGTGGTTGTATGGACATGTCATTTTTCAGAGACGCTCAGCAGTGCTAATATGGGGTACATGTAAGTCTGAAAAATTTCTGCTCCAAAAACAGGCAGCAGGTGTAAATGACAGGTCTGTAATATTTTAGTAATGCTGGTCAAAGCCATATTAGCACTGTAGACTGGTCAGTTAAATATTTTTTGAATAAGTCGCTGTCCTAAACTACCAGTAAGCAGTTTATGATTTGGCGAATTTCTACTCTTGTAAACTATCATTTTAAAATAAGTCTCTTTCACTTGCGAGCATGCACAACAGTTGAAGTTTTGGTTGTGGTACAAGTATATGTAAGTTTTCAGAATGAGCTTTAAAGAGCACACAGTGACACAGACACCCTATTCTGGACCCTCAGTTATTATTGTTAAATAATTCTACAAGCAGGCCAAAAACTAGGTCTCAGTGAATGAGAAGTTCAGTGATGCATCCTGTGTATTACAAGTTCATATTGTCATATTACTTTGACAAATGAAAATAGGACTATTAGTCATAATCATAAATAAACAAGTTGACCACCTACATGTAGATTACATGGACTAGTGCACGTATTTACCAGTCACTGACCACAGGTGTCCACCCCTCCAAATGGACACCCTAATTGAGCAATTGCCTCATTTGGACACCCTGTTTTAAGAAACTTTAACATGCAGGAGATAGGGAAATTGGACACCTAGTTACTTAAAAAGTAAATCAAAATGACCATTTTGGACACCTTACTTTTGATTTCTGGCTAAGCCCCTGTCACAACATATATGTAATGTTGACATATATAAGTTATGTCATACTAGGTGGTTATCCAAAACTGGGTCTGCAAATATCATAACTCCATTTTTGGACTAGCTATTTTGTCACGCACATACATTGTATAACCTTTATGGTTAAACAGAATTGTTTATTAATGCCAATATGTCACCTTTTTACAGGTACATGGATTAATTGTTTATTGAATTAAAACTTACCTCGATACATTTCAATATTTTGATACTTGGACAGTTAAGTATACATGAAGGTATTGATTTCTTTGTTTGTATTGGTTAACGTTGTATTTAACTACTTCGGGGCATTTCACCCCCGGGATCGGCGGGGCCACATCCTGTGAGACAGTGAGTGACTCATATACCTGATGGTCAATGGATGAACTCTAACTGGTGAATAGTACAGTGAAGTAGGATTAGTAGACAGATAATTTTAAACTAATCATTAAGCCACGGCAGCTGGCCCTGAACATATTAAATACCGAGACATTTTATAGCTTGATCATCATGCATGTGTTAACTTGGAAAACATTATATTATAGAATAACATTGTTAGAAAAAGTTTTTATTTTAAATTCCATTCTATGGCCCTCTCCCTAAAGGTATTTTCTAATCAAAAGAATAAATTAACATTTACCGGTAGCTGTTATACAGACCAAATATGGTTAATGCACAATAAATTTGTAGGCCAACTTCAACATAATTTATTTGCTTCAAAGTACACATGTATGCTTGACACAGTGTTAGAAACTACATGTAGGCCTACATTGAAACGCAACATCCATACAAAAGCCTTATGTTGAATGTACATGTAATAACTAAGTTGTAAATGCCTCTTAATGAGTGGCTTGATATAGTTTTGACAACGAAATGAAACTTGTGAATTGTTAATAGCCCTATTTATTTTGCCAGTAATTGATCTTTCACAAAGTAGATTAAACATAGAACTCCAGTAAAAGATACACATGGAAACATCATCAAATTTCGGTTTATTTTAAAACCATATACTAAATGTGAAAGATATCAGTGGGAAAAATGTTTTTAAGATATCTTTCTTTTTCTTATTTTTCAAATAATGATAGCATTCTTTTACTTATTAAAACATGAAATCAGGCCACATTAAACAGTCATAAATCCCTTATTAGTAAACCTATGACCTATTAGATAGACAAAAATGGTGTACACACTGTAGTTTGTTAAGCACATGTCTGGGATTGTAAGATTGATTGATTGATTGGTGTTTTACGCCGTGCTTTAGGGTATTTCACATATATGACGGCGGTGTATTCCAACAATTATTGACACTAGCACAACCGAGATGTGACTGTTTCCTTATTGTTGGAAAGTTAATTTTCCTCCAGTGCTAAGTAAAGACAGTATTGTTACTCTCCAAATAAACTGCCCTTAGCAGGAGGGCCGATCATGTGCGGGTGCCGTTTTAAATAGGAATATATGTTTTGTGAGTGAAACCTTTCTTTTTCAAGTGTTTGTGTCATGATTGCATTGAATTGAAAGGAATAATATTTTCCCCAAGTTACACATTAATTGCTGAAAAATATACCCATTGACTTTCCCCTCTTGGATTTGCCTAATTTCCCCACGACAATTGATGCATTTCAATGCAATAGGATTCTCATACTCCCTACTTTTTCTTGTCATGCAAGTAAAAATGTTATGGGTAGCATTGGTTCAAAAAATGAAAACACAACACAACAAAGGAACATGTAACACAGGGCTGCATCAAATTAACTTTTGTTTTTTGTCAATGATTTTAATTTAATTTTAATATGTTAGTTACACATGTATTATCAAAGTTTGTTTCGTTTGTTTGATTGGGTTTTTACGTCGTACAGTCGTACTCAAGGGTATGATGACATGCCAGCCCAATGGATGAAGGAAACCACCCTCGACACACTGGCAACAAACAAAGACAAGACAGGACAAATACAGGACAAAAACAGGACGCAATACAGACCCCACAAACAGATTGGCTTCCTGTTCCCCTTTAGCTCTGAGAGCACCAGGGCAACATGAAGCTCCCTCAAACAACTAAAGGGGAAACTGATCTGTGTGATGTCTTTGTATTAATGACATCCTGTATTTGTCCTGTCTTGTCTTTGTTTATTGCCAAAAGAGGTTTTCTTCACCCTTTGTATTGGCACACCGTCATGGGAGTGAAATAACCTTAAGTACTGCGTTAAAGCCCAATCAAACAATCTTGAAGAAGGATCATGTTGTGTAGTTTTATTGGTTAAATAACCTCATATTGTATGGTCGTCTTTGGAGAATTTTCAACTGTATAAATACACTGCACTACATGAATGTTAAGAAGTCATACAACTGCAGATCAATGCAATTATTTTTTTTTTAAAAGCTACTAACAAATTTAATTATTTGAAAATCAGACATTTGTTCCATTTTTGGGGGTGGGGCACATATAAAACATTTAAACATTGTCAATCTGATGGATTTTTCCATAACTGTGGCTAAGAGTAGAGCTCCGCCACATGACTTCCTAGGAAGAACCTGGTAGCACAGGTTTAAACCAAAGTTGCAGTCTGTGTTGAAAAACTAGATGGCCTGGATAGTTACAAAATGGGCTGATATTTCACACCATGCAATTATAATTCTTGGATAACAGGAACCCTGGACCCTTTTTGATACTTGTCTTGTTGTTGCAGCTGATACTGTTAGAGCAGGCTATGGCTGTGCCAGTTCGAATATGATTCACCTGAAAATTTACATGATTAATACATTAACTATAGTGCATTACTTGAAGGAGTCCTAATTGTACATTTGTAATGTAATTGTTATGTACATAACAAATATTCAAATCCTTTAAAGCTGTGGTATTTCTAGTTACATTCTGGTAAAATTTGACCGTGATGTGTGTAATATGATTTCACACAGATGGCATCTGATCCGTTCCTGGTCTGAAGGATATCTGTACATCGATGAGGTACTTTTTGGAACACACGATAATGCTGATCAATACAATCTACTGTGCTAAATAATGGTAAATTTCCAGTTAGGCAGGATAAATAAATTGCCAATATTATAATCACACCACTGAGTACATGTAGCTGAAATACCCCTGAATGTGATATGAAACACTAATCAATCAATCAACCAATCAATCTACCAGTTTGGCAGTTACTGTGACTTTAATTAATGGTAATATTTGTGTATTTTCAGTTAGCCGACTACATTGTTAAATTAACGGCTCGTTTGAAAGAAGAAGGCGACTTGGGAGGAATTTTATTGACTGGTAAGTTGTTAATACTATAGTGCATTGATCATAGCTTCCACCTTCAGAAAGGTCAGGGGTCATGGACCAGGCAAGCCACATGTGAAGTTTAAAATAATGGATATATCTTCTTTAGTTTGTACTTGGTGAATCTCTGTAATTATAATTATGCATATCTCAATAATGTGAAAATAAATAGTTTTAATTATTAAAAACTTACAAAGAAGAAGCATGCAGGTGCTTAGAGGGAGCTTCATGTGTCCTTGTTCTTTGTTCTGAGCTAAGAGGTTAAATCAACCAGAATTGTGCCTTCTACCATTGTCATCTTGTCTTGTCAATGTGTGTTGTCGTTGTTATTGAGGGTGGGCCTTCACCACCCTCATTCTCTACCATTGGCTCATGTGGCATTAACCTCTCTGCGGGGCTCGGTACTATGTTTTTATTTCGCGCACAAGGTCTTGGTTATATGACAGAAATAATGGTGTCTCAGGAAGTGGATGTTGATGTTTAATGTAGAGAGATACTATGCTTGACATCATCATCGCCTAGTGAACTTGAAGGGTATGGTGACATTTGATGTTGTGCAGAGATTAAGAGATTATTAGAATAATAATCTCAGGCCTGTGCTGTAATCTTTTCAGGCATAACCTTAAAATCAGTCCTCTAAAATTTTGTCAGGTAACCTAACATTAGCGTTTTCCCCTGGTTTGCTGATTTTTTAAAAAATTAAATGTGCCTTTGTGAAAAATAAAGCAAAATGGCTTTAAAATACAAGTTTCTTTGATTATCGGACGACAAAATTTGTCAAAATCAATAGCAAAATGCAAATAAAGATAATGACTGCAAACAATTTGGGAAACCTATAAATCGGTCCTCCTAAACTAAGTTTGCATAACTATGGGGAGACTCCGTTCTGTCCGTTCCCTCCAACAGCACATGCCTGAATCTCAATGCTGTAAAACCCTTATAACAAGTGACTTTCTTCCCTTTGATCATGACTGATGTAGAGAGATATACTAGAGAAGCAGTTTTAAAGGGTGTTCAAAACAGAGTTAAGTTTCTGGATTATCTGCCCTTTGTTTCCAGGTATGACAGTAGATGGAGTGAAGTTGTTACAGAAGTATGTAGATAACACTGGTGATGTCCAGACGGTCGCTCTGGCCTGCATTTCAACCTTCCCCAGTGAGATTGCCCATGATCACACAGTGCTTGGTTGGATTGACAAGTAAATTAGCAATTATTTAAAACTTTTCATACTCAATTTTTGGATGATAGTACATCATTTAAAGACATGCAACCTCTATTGCCTCATATCTGTGGCATTTACTTGGTTTCAGAGGGATAAAGTGTTACATGCTGTCAGAAAATACTGAATACTTTTTTCAAGAACCAAGCCAATAATGATTCGCTTGACTAATTGATGTCTTAGTTACTTGGCAGGTGTTTTTTGTGCCTAGCTAGACTGCTTTCTGTGTCGTTGTGATCTCTGTGCCCTGGGCCCGTATTCATTAAGTTACTTAAGTATTTCTTAAAGTTAAAAATTATTTAGCCAAATTTCAGCCTGTCATTTGATCATGAAAAAAGTTATAAGTGTTATTATTAAGTTGACATTTTATAAATTTTACTTATAATCTAAGATCATACAAAATTAAAATGCTTTTTAGGTATTTAAAATGATGTTTGAAAATTTGCTAAGTTTTTCTTAACTTTAAGAAATACTTAAGTAGCTTTATGAATACGGACCCTGTGCTTTAACATTGGTTGACTCGCTCAGGCAATGACGTCACAATGCAAACGAATGACGTCAGAAGGTTACGTAATAGAACAGGCGACAGTAGCATGTAGAATAAACTTTATTACATAAAAAGTAGTGTATACATTATTTTCGTGCAGCGCGACAGTCGCGTCGCGTCCGATGTGAATTGGCCTTAACAGACCGTTAACTTGGCAGAGCTTTGAGTAGTCCCCCCTGGTGGCTCTTCCCATGTGGTCACCCTGGGGTAAATGGTGACAGTTTTATCTTGTTTTATAAAGTGTTGAGGAGTCTTAATTCATACCGCCAACGCGCAATATTGAGAGTTACAATATTTACGGCGATTAGATCGCTGTAGACATTTTTTTTATAGGTCAATCACCCGTGTGTGTCGTCTGTCGATTAGAATCTGAAAGTTTTAACTTGTGCTCGACGTAACTATAGATTATTCCCCTTTATATGACAAGCCAGCCGCTTGGGGGCGCTCTCTGCTGTGGTGGACAGCAAGTGCAGCCAGTCCGCTCTCCCGTTATTTTTAGACTCCCTGATAGAAACCCATGGGGAAGGATGGAAATCGATCCGCCGCTATCGCCGGCCTCTCAAAACATATATCTGTTTTGTTTTTTCTTCTGATTTTTCTTTAAATACCATAGACCAAAATAATCAAACTCATACTTTCTTTCCTCACGTTTAAATAAAATTTTATTTGAATTTCTTAGCAAAGTTGACCTGTTAAAGTTATCTCCGTTAGCAAAAATAAATTTCAAATCCGTCAGAAAAGAAAATAATGTAGGTAGGTAAATTACAAGTCAATGTGTTTAGTGTATCTAAAAAAATCCGATCTATGTTTTGAAAGGCCGGTGAAAGCGGCGGATCGATTTCTATCCTTCACCATGGGTTTCTATTGACTGGACGAAGGAATTTGCTCTATACATTGTGCTAGTGTGCGGTGCACTTTCGATTCCGTGGTTTCGACTTTTGCGCTTTCGAAGTTTGGCTTGGTAGTTTCGTGGTTTTGCTGAAGTCCATTGTATATGCAGATTAGCCATCTGCTTTGTAAACGTCCAACTCATTACTACTGGGCTGTGTTTTGAGTTGTACTTCTTCCCATACACTTTGCAGCACACATTGGTCCAATTCATAACATCATATGAAAAACGAGAGCAGCTGTCGTCATGGATACGGTTATAAGCCACGTGGAGGGCCGAACACAGTTTGTATTTGACAGAATGTTCCAGAGAAGTTTTATATCCTCTATTAATGTAAATCCTGCAAAAAGACAAAACATAGCAGACTGACAATATGGCTCCGTTCTAATTGTTTATCTGAAACATTCAGTTTTAATACTTAATGACGAAAGAAATCATATGATTCATTAACATTCAACATAACTCGTTTTCAGACGTCTTGTCGTCGAAAAATATTTAGCATCATAGAACTAAAGCGTGGAATCAGAATATATTTAAATCTTTTTAATCCTTTGTGTGATAATTTGTTTTGTTAATTTGTTATTTAATTTAAATTACGGTTACTGTGAAAGCTTTTATTCCATTGATAGTTTTTTTTTCTTCTTCTTTTTAAAAAAAATATTTTTATAACATTGTTTACCAATGTTTTGCTTATTTTTGTAAATAAACCATTTTGCTAAAAGCATAATTGTGGTGTTATGATGATTTATCTGTACCTGATTGTTTTAAACCAAACAGAATGAACTCGCTGGTAAGGTTTACTGTGATATTTAACTCAGCCAGTATCCAATCCGCAATTTCTTCCCCAAACGTTTGTATCATTTCATACTCCACAAACACATGGTTCAATTTTTCATTTTCCTTTCTGCAAAAGTCACATTTTGGGCAGTCACGAAAACCAATTTTTTGCAGAAAGGTATTTCTTGCCAAAATTTCATTTGTTAATCTATATTGGAACCAAATAAGTTTCGTGGCCTTTGTGCTTACAAAAGGTTGTGTGTGGATAATTTTCCAATATTTATCATTTATAGAGTACATACTTTCCCATCTGGTTTCATCACTAGGTTTCTTCCTCTTGCTTAAAATTAGTATGTTATAGAATGGTTTACAGCTTTTTTTGGTATTTCATTAAAACTGAGATTGGATATGGTCTGATTGGTTAAGTCAACTTCTCATATCTAAAAGATAACTTTTTCATTAACAATGATATTACTCGTTGTATTACTAGATATGTCAACACATTCGGTCGAAATTGTTAAATTTGTGAAAATGTATTTATTGAAAGTATTCCTCCATTTTTGTCCAGTAAATCGTTGACATATCTAACTCCATGTTTATATCATGATTTATAGAATATGGTTTTTCCCCCCAATTTGTAAGAAGTCAATGTTCCACATTGATTGTGATATAATATGGGAAGAGTTGTTATGTTTTAACAATACAAGAACTTCTGCCCATACGTGTAGCACATCACTCCACAACTTATTTAATGTATTCGCTAATTCAAAAATTATTTTTAGGCCACATTCAGCCAGGTGGAAGGCGGTTTTAATTGATGGTAAATAATAAAATAAGTTGCTACTTTTTTGAAGTGTTAAACGTCTGAAGCATGTAACGTTTACTGCTTTCATAAAGATTTCCAAATCTATCATTTTCAGCCCACCATACTCCTGACCTTGAATTAGTTGGATTCTTTTAATTCTATCATCTTTTTTGCCAAATAAACTTATATACGATATCAACATTTTTTTTTAGAAAACTGCTTGAAAGGTTTGGTAACGTAAATAATAGGAGGGTTAAGTTGAGCAAAGCCAATGTTTTTGCCACTGTTACTCTACCAAGCACAGTTAAAGATCTTTTTGACCAGTGGGCCAGAAGCTTCTGAATTTCCCAATTTTTTCAGTAAAGTTTGAATGGATCATTTCATCAAGATTTTTGCTGAATGTGACCCCCAACAGTTTGAAAGAACCGTGACTATTATGTAATTTGAACTGCTCTCTTAGATTGTTAGGGTCATTACTAAATGGTCCAAGCCATACTGCTTGGGTTTTGTCGGTGTTGACCTTTAACTCTGAGAGTCGACCAAAATACTGAAGTGCAAATGTTTCAAGTTAATCCGTAAATTTGTTACAGAGGTAAGTTTCCACAACATATGCAGATATGAATATTGTAAAATTATGAAACTGCGGCAATGTTGTTTTACGCAATTTGGTGAATTCAATCCCATCCAAGGCAGGAAGCTATCTTCAAAGTTTGAGGTTAATTCATGAATTTATTCTCTACTCGTGTTCACTACGCATGAATATTCTAAAATTATGCAATAACACCAATTTTGTTTTACTGAAATGCACTCCCAACCATCCTCTTAACAGAAGGAAGCTACATACCAAGTTTGAAGTTAATCTGTGAATTTATTCTCTACTTATCGTGTTCACAACACATAATGGCAAGGATATGGTAAAATGATGTAATAACGGCCATTTCCTTTAACGGAATTTGGTGATTTACAATACCACCCGTCGTCTGAATAGGAGGAAGCTACATACCAAGTTTGGAATTAATCTGTGAATTTGTTTTCAAGCTAGCGTGTTCACAAGCATTCGTCACGGAAGGAAGGACGGACGGACGGACGCCGAATAGCATATCTTAGCCCCCACCCCCCTTTACTATAGTGGACAATAAATAAATAAAAATTTCACACGTTATTTCAGTTTGTCAAATGTTAGCTTTAAAAGAAATGACTGGGTTATTTCAACCCAGACCTCCACAAAGTTCTTCAGACAATCTGTGAAAACGTTGATATCTTACCACTGCTTGGTTCTTTGGGAGCGGGCACTACGAATGATAATTCTTCCTTGTTAGCATTTTCTAAAACGTCACCCATAACACATATTTTCTGGGTTTCACTCTTTCGCTGGTAGCCTGACCTACAAGCACAGAAAAAACTTCCGGGCGTGTTGATACACATCTGATTTTCCTCACAGTTATGCGTGTCCATGTAGCACTCGTCTGTGTCTAAAAAACAAAAGAGGTAAACTGGCCTACCAATAACAGCAAATCATGATAAACCAAATATCGATATGTTTGTGATGTCTTTGTATTGTTCTGTATTCGTCCTGCTATGTTTTTGTTTGTTGCCAGTGGCGTCAGGGGTGGTTTGCTTCACCCATTGGGCTGGCACGCCGTCGTTTGAGTGAAATAACCTTAAGTACGGCGTTAAACCCCAATCAAACAAACAAACAAGCTGAACTAGCATGACGCCATTTTAATGCAATAATCATAAAAGCATCACGAATCCCCAATCAAACAAACCTCCGCATAACTGAGAATAATCAGTTCAGAGTTCTTCAGACTCTGCTAAGTGAAGTTAAGGACGGCGTTGACCGACCACAATTAACGTAGAAGAAATATATTATAGTCAAGACTGAATGGATAAACTATTAAGTGTAGTTTCTAAAAAATACCATGCAAACATGAAAATACTCTCGCCACCTGATGCAAATGTTTACATGACGATCTTGCAATGTGTTTTTTTTTTCTTCAAATGTATCAGTATAAACAGCAAAGATAAATGAAACATATAACCCAAAGGTCCCGGGTTCTTTGGGGGACCTTTGGGTTTAGCACCCCAACGCTCCGCCATCTTTTAAATCCACTTCTAGAAGAGAGGAATGGATTCTACCAGAGTTGAAGTTCGTCACGTCAAAATTAAGGAAAGACGTAAGAAAGTAAAGAAGGAACGAACGAAAGAACGAACAAACGGACGAAGAAACAAACGAAAGAATGGTCGACTTCAATATTAGGAATATGTAAGCACACACAATTGTTACAGAATATACGTTGCTATCACAAATACAGATGGCAGCCTAAATAACATCTGATTGAACTAGTCATACAGATGGCTATCCGTAAAGACGTTTGGTTACCATTAACTAATCCTAACCAAAAACTGATCATTCTTTTTTCCTTTGCAAAGTCTAAGTTGTACAAACCAAGTTCCCCATAAGCCATATACTTTGTTGCATACGACTGAAGACCAAATAAACCTGTCAAAACATGTCAGTTAAATAATTCAATCCTGTCTGTATTTGGATCTTAGGAGAAAAAGTGAGCCCTGCTCATACTGTTTCCAATCCTATACTTATTCACAACAGTATATATAAACACAAAATAAAAGGTGAAGGGGGGTACCTACAGTCGTTTATTACCAAAATAGTTATGTTTTAAAGATATGAAACGAGATTTATTTTATTTGTAGTGCGGCTGGTGAAGAAAGTTCACAAGATTATAAAAAATGTTAGAATTGTACATATTTATTGGTTTTATACGAAGAACAACAATCAAGTAAGTGATAATAAGTTAATAACATATAGAAGTATTGGGATAATATATATTTTGAATAACTGAAGAGAGAAAAATTTGCTTGTCATCACCGGGATTCGAACCCGGGACCTTTGGGTTATATGTTTTATTTATTCAAAATATATATGTTCCAATTTTTCATTTATTTTTCTATAAATTCTACACCAACGGAACTCTTTGGTTTCACTGTTGGCTTGTGGGTATTTTGTGGATATAGGCGATATATACGACAATGGTATGAAAATCAGAGAAGAACCACATTGTAGTTCGTTTTACATAATTGCATGGGGACTGTTATGCAAATATTTCCATTTTGAAAGCAAATGTTAATTTATCAAATTATTGTTAAACGTAAACCTTCTTCATTGCTGTCAATCATTTGGTTAATTGAAGTACTTAATTTTGTGTTGCAAAATATTTTTATAGTAGGATTGATTATTCCATGGTATCCATCATGTTTTATTTTATCCCTCATTATTTCTTATATTCGTTTTCTCTGCACATGCATGTTGTCAAGTTTTGAATTAGTTAAGAATATATATGTTGAAAAGTACTAAAAAAATATCCTGTCAACATCAAATGGAATTGTAAGCTGGACTAAACCCTGAGTTTAACCGGAAAATTTATCTAAATTAAAGACAGGGCTTCCTATAGAAAACTGTGGAAGGGGATCTCCCCCAAAAGTCTATGTATGTAAGTATGTTATCATGCCATATATGTCACTTGAAGACAGTCTTATCACGTATTTACCTAACTGGTGCATGCAAACTGGCTATTATGCTTTGCATAGAGCAAAACATTTAAATTTCGGCAGGTTTGCTCGCTTTCGATCTACAGAGTTAGCGATCTCACATTGTAGATTTAGCCGCATGGATTTGGATAGTCTGATGCTTTTTGACGGTAGATGGCTCTGGTACAACTGGGTTCTCCTTTAGCTGGAAATTCTGCGCCAAACAAGCGTGTTGGCGACGTGCAAAGGCTATATAGTGATAACGATCACGTAGTAGAAGAGCTCGAATAAACTACTTGCAAATTATTATGTAAAAATCCCTGTGCATGGTATATCGTATATTCACTATTTATTGACGAAGTGCCTTATGCAACGGTGTATGTACGTATTATGTAATGATCAGACAATTGCAGATCCGAGCAACTCTCCTTAAATTTACTAACACATTTAATTATTCTGAATTTGAATTATTTTCCATTTATGTTTACCCGTGTAACATACTGACTCACTTTTAAGCATATGGATTAGTGAAATAAAAGAACATTAACTCTTTTTATTGCACTGTAAATCTGTAAAAGTTTGATACGGTTCACAATATTCTAACAATGCATCATATTTCCAAATTTGGAGTTGTGAGTGGTTTCGTTCTTCTTCGACTTATCATAGGACAATAGTTGAAACTCTGTAGAATCTTTTGGGAGACAATTATTTACATACGATCAACATATACTTACCCACACATATATGCAAATCTTTCTCCCAGTGGAAACCTTCATGAACTTGATAACAGTCACATGTGAAGTTAATTTGCCGACCAATAAGAAAACTCTGTAAGTTATGGTTGTCTTTGTTATTGACTGTGCATGTTCCGTCCCCTACATTGATACAAGGGTTAACGGGAGACAACTGACACTCGAATCCATCTGGTGTCAGATCAGGAGGAAATCCGCAACATACGTCTGAAAATACGTGAATGGTTTCAATGAAATGTTCAGGCACAATGTAGAAGCTCATAGATGGAGAAAGTATCTTATCACAATATGGACAATTTTGCCATTACAGAACTTAGCGCAAACATCAAGGTTCAACCCTTCACACACATATACCCGTGTCCACAAGAACGACATACATCCTTAAATAACTATTCTGTAAAACAGGGGCTTGGTACCATAGAGAAAAGATAAAGAACGTAGACTCTGGGTTGGACCCAGCTTGTACCGTGGTGAAATTTAACCGATTTAAGTCCACTTATCTCATAAAATATATAATACCACCTGTCCGTGTGAGACAAATAGTTAATCTTCAAATCCAGAATTCTGATGTTAGCTATATATAATTGACAAATGTTGCTTGCAAACACAAAACTTGTCTATGTTTCTTTCATTCAGCCTATGAGCGATGTAAACGGTTTGCTGTAATTGGATAATCGATAGTTCGTCATTATCCAATCACAGCTAACCGCATACATCACTCGTAGGCTGAATTAAAGAAACAAATAAAAGTTTTGTGTTTGCA
>JAQQZZ010116651.1:0-14915 GCA_030265115.1 Mopalia vespertina | reverse complement strand
ACTCAATGGGTATTTAAGGAAACCTCCTTGTCGCTTATATGGAGACATGGCTCACTCAATGGGTATTTAAGGAAACCTCCTTGTCGCTTATATGGAGACATGCTCATTCAATGGGTATTTAGGGAAACCAGTCCTTGTTACTGTTTTAACAAAACCATGTACATAAAAGAGGTACACCCTTCAAACAGGACGCTTTACCAAGTATGCAAAGACAGCACAGCACATATAGCTGCAATCAGTGCATTTTATTACCATCTAGTATCACGAAGCTGCAATTTGTGATAAACCCTTCATCATTACGTTTAACACAGGTAGTCAGGTGACTGAGATCGTTTCTATGCCACACTAATGGGGAAATTCTGCAGCTTAAAAATAAGTGACTTTATAATGTTGTTTAACCTTACAATAAGTAACTTTATAATATGGGTCATCCTTACGATAAGTAACTTTATAATATATAAACTTACATGTAAATGAACAGAACGTTGATTTGAAAATAAAAATACTTCTCTGTAACTTTAATTGGAACTGCATTGCTCTGAAGCTAAGCAACGTCATTACCTAGTCCCGGTATAATTAAATAGTTGTTATTTGTCAGATGGTGACAAGTTTAGTTTAATCTACCAAATATCACTACAAACCATGGTCCTGGTCATCTGTGCTGTCACATTTCAGGTAATATATTAAGTACATATTTGAGACTTTCTTTACCTTGACAGCTTTCATGCCTAAGATTGGTATACGATCGCTGCCAGTGAGGAACACTGCAAATAAACAAGAACAGAACTACAACCATGGATTAACAATTGAACCGTTTGGAACTGCTAATACAACATTCATTTAATGGCAGCTTTTACAAATACAAAATACATACCTAACCACAATAACATCTCATTTAATGGCAGCTTTTACAAATACAAAATACATACCTAACCACAATAACATCTCATTTCTTAACGGATCTATAAACTTAATGAAACAAGTGTTTGCTTGTCATGGCCAACTGTTGCAAAACTCTTAAACTAGGCATTGTATTGAGTTCAATACACACTAAGTTCCCTGCCATTCTAAACTAGACAGAAGACTGATGAAGGTATCTTAACATATTTGAACTCAAAACGGCTTTAACTTGACAAAACTTGATGAGTAGGCTTAAGTTCCCATTAGAAAAATAAAAGTGTGGAAAACTGATTGGCTTTTAACCGGAAACTAAAGCTTCCTCCACTAACACTGGTAGGTGACCAAATCAATATAACATCAGTCCACACGTGTCTCGCAGACAGACTCGGGTATCGGCAGACAGAATGGAACCTGTGGGGTCCATTTACAGGGAACCAGAAAGACAATGCTACACCTGAGCCATGCTGAAACAAACACATCCTACAAACTATTCAATTTCTGCAGACAGCCTTGGAGCTCCGCTGAGAGAATAGTTTGTTTGTTTGATTGGGGTTTAACATCCTACCCAAAGGTATTTCACTTATTAGACGACGGATTGTCGACTTTACACTGTTCCATGCCTCTTTATGATGGAAAACTGAGAGGTTCCTCACATAACAGTACATTGAAGTAGCATTAGTAAGTGCACACATTAACCAGTAAGCCACGGCCGCAGGCCCAGACAGAGTTGCACCCATGGGGTCCATTTAAAGGGACCAGAAGGACAATGCTCCACCTCAGCCATAGTGTTACAAACACATTCTACAAAATATTTACTATCATAAAACATCACAATTAACACTCATTTATACTTACCTTATATCTATTTATATTTGTGATGTTTGTTAATTACCAGACCATGGTTTTTCATATGAATAAGCCCTGTTTATAGTAACATTTTTACTTACAGAGGAACTTTTTCTTTTCTTCCAGCTTCAGGTCATGAAATACTTCCCAGAATATTTTGATTGTGTTATGATAACGATGGTAGTCCTCCTTGTATTCTGTGTTCTGTGCGGACAGAAAGAAAAAAAAATATCTCTCATACCTGCCTGCAAATGTTTGTATGGTAAGATTGCCTGCATATAGTATTCATTATATGATAATCAGTATACAGACCAAAACATATACATAACAAAAATCATAAAATATTGCAACAATTTTAATTTAAATTTATTTTAATCAAAGGTGAAAAAAATATTTGGCCTAACTACAGCATCATGCCCAAGTGATATAGAAAATGTAACTTTACATGGAGATTATTTAGACAAAGCTTGTAAGTCGACTATGTAAATAGTAATCTGATGATGATACACTATAAAAAAAAGTTGCCAAAAGAACTTTATGTCCTATTCAATTAATGACAGCACACTCATCTAGCTTTCAGAGTGTGAAGTTTAACTTGGTTCTGCCTGCCGTGTGAGAGATCTGATCGGAAATGCCTCTGGTCTATAAACTTAATAACAGCAAGTATGAAGAAATAGTAAGCTTCAGGACAAAGTTGAAAGGCTGATGAATACACACTCCAGGAGAGTGTCTGGGGCTATATATTTACAGCCTGTGTCTTGGTGCACACGATACCCCCCACATTGGTTCTTACTTTTTCTAACTCGTGAAAATCATAGTTTTCATTCCCCACAACCATGGCTTCCAGTTCTTTCGGGTGAAATAATTCCTGAAGAAAATAAAAACCAGAAAATAATAATATATTGTTTGGTTTTGACAACAATGTCTTTTACATATAATATACAGATCATAGTAAAAATATAAGTGTAGACAACATAAGACCAGTATGTGTTATAGTAACTACAGGCACATGAAGCAATGTAGACCTCTGTATTCACACATAGTAACTTCACCGGATTCCAAGGCTCTTTAACATCCATTCACACAAGTAATTCATAAGATTTCAGGAGAATGTGAGAAGAAATAAGTGGAGGTTGGCACGGAACTACATTGTAGGCAAAGAGAAGAATACCCTAGTTTAGTTTCTTTTGGCTGTACATGTAATACATCATAATTAAATTTTTTACCCCAATAAATCCACAAAAATTGATGCCAAGGCCATTTTAGATTTTGTTTATCAATTATAGCACATCAAAAGATCAACATTTACGCTCCATGGTATTAACTTATAAATTCAACAGTATTTAAAAGATAAGCTTCCTTCTTCATTAAAAAATAAATAAATAAATAAACAAATAGATAAATAAATAAACAAATAGATATGCTCAGACAAAGACTGTTTCTCCTGCATCTAACAAATTGAGGTGATCTCGGACATCAAATAAATACTAATTCACATTACCACAATACGCCTCGCCTACTGTGTGAGTCAATGGAATGTAAACAAATGACTTGCGGTCACAGCTTAGTAACTTTTAAATGGGTCATTTTAGTTGTGTTATCGGTTATTTGTGAACTTTTGATGAATTTGGTAACCTAATCTATACTAAAGGTTGTTTCCCTCACATGGCAGCTGCTGAGGGAGCTTCCGGTTGAACTAAGGAGGGGCGACATAAAGCCCATCAGTTTGTGAGGTCTTTGTATTATATCATGTATCTGTCCTGTCTTGCCTCTGTTTGTTGCCAGTGACTTTAAGGGTGATTTCCTTCACCCATTTCACCCACTCCCCACCCACCACCATTATGGAAAGTGTGGGAATCACTGGAAACTTCCCACCCACAATCACTATGGGAAGTGGGAATCATTGGATTCCCCACCCACCACCATTATGGAAAGTGGGAATCATTGGACTCCCCACCCACCACCATTATGGAAAGTGTGGGAATCACTGGAAACTTCCCGCCCCGGCCATTATGGGAAGTGGGAATCATTGGTAGCTCCTCGCCCCCACCATTATGGGAAGTGGGAATCATTGGTAACTCCTCGCCCCCACCATTATGGGAAGTGGGAATTATTGGTAACTCCTCGCCCCCACCATCATGGGAAGTGGGAATCATAGGTAACTCCCTGCCCCTACCATTATGGGAAGTGGGAATCATAGGTAACTCCCTGCCCCCATCATTATGGGAAGTGGGAATCATTGGTAACTCTCCACCCCAATCATTATGGGAAGTGTGGCCAATCACTGGATACTTCCCGCCCACCACCATTATGGGAAGAGTGGGAATCATTGGTAACTCCCTGCCCACCACCATTATGTGAATTTAGGAAATCACGTGAAAAACCCTCCCACCACCATTAACAAGAAGATTGTCTTACCAAAACCCTTCCACCACAGACTTTGTGAAAACCCTGGTTAAAGTGACTAAATTTTCCTCCAACGGATTTGTTGAAGACATAATCCACATAGGCCTGTACATACTCCTCTCTGTAATAACCAACACATAGCAAGTCAATAAAAAACTCTAAAGTTTTTACAGATACACACAGTATGTAGTGAAATAAACAGTAGTAGTTTCTGAATTAAGCTCGTCAAGATCTAACACATCTATCACCAAAACATTAGTCAATATGATGTTGTGTCTACAGGGTATGACAACGGATTGTCCATTTCATCCTGCTGCTAACTTAAATATGGTGGAAAATGAACAGGAAACATTGTTTGTTTGTTTGATTGGGGTTTAACGTCGTACTGAAGGGTATATCAATTATATGATGGATTGTCCACTTCACACTCTTCCTTGCCTCATTACGGTGGAAAACAGGGAGGAAACCTCGTAAAAACCACCCCCACGATTGCCAGAGCCACATCGTGCGACTCACTCATATACCTGATGGCCAACAGATGGACTCAATCCTGTGAACCGTAAATGGGAGTAGGATTATTAAGCGCACACGCTACCACTAAGCCATGACCCCCCTCCCAAATTGCCAGAGTTTCTATTGGATATTCAATGTTATTCAGAAAGGCCCATTTTGTCAAAAGTCATTGCAGATAATTCAGTCACTGCACATGCACACTGTAGCCACAAACAACAAAATGGTAACCGTTCAAAAATATCTATTTTGTCTTTTGAAACTAGAGTGTAGAAACATTAATTGTACATAAAGAATGTTCACCTGTTCTCCATGGTTACATGTTGACTAGCGCCATTAGGACACAATTCTATAGTCTTAGTCTCACCAAACTGTTCTTCAGAAATCTTAAGCCAAAAAAAAAAAAAACCAATAGAAAAATAAAATTACATTAAATAAACAGATATAAGAGCATTAATCAGGCCTTTAGCCCATGTCTGGCTAGTTCAATAACTCTACATCATGTAACAAAAAAAAACCCCAGATTGAATCTTTATGACCGATTGTTGTATATATAGAATGAGAGAATGAAGCAACACATTTTTAATAGAAATTTTTGCAAGATTTCTACTTCACATTGGCGACTGTAAAACAGGACTGAGTGACTATCACTTTAGAATTTCATTTCTCACACAATTTCTAAAACACAATTTTACTAAAATGTATTAATTTTGAAATGACAGGCAAGCTTTAGCAGTAACCACTACTTTCTTGAGGAAGTGGAGGTTGCTGGGAAAGCTTGTCCAATTTTTTTAGTACAGTTAACTAAAGTTAGTCAATTGATCCTACTGAAAGACTGGGGCAGCTCCAACTTACATGTAATTACATTTTGTTGTTTGGATAAACAATACTATTTTTACCTCAAAGTTCAGATCAAAGACTTCAGTAAAATCTTCTTCCTCGTAGTCCAGCATGCTCTGCAGGCTTCTGCAGACACAAAATTATGTCACAATTTGATCTTCTGCAGACACAAAATTATGTCACAATTTGATCTTCTGCAGACACAAAATCATGTCACCATTTGATCCTCTGCAGACACAAAATCATGTCATAATTTGATCTTCTGCAGACACAAAATCATGTCACCATTTGATCTTCTGCAGACACAAAATCATGTCACAATTTATTCTTCTGCAGACACAAAATCATGTCACAATTTATTCTTCTGCAGACACAAAATCAGGTCACAATTTGATCTTCTGCACACAAAATCATGTCACCATTTGATCTTCTGCAGACAAAATCATGTCACAATTTGATCTTCTGCGGACACAAAATCATGTCACAATTTGATCTTCTGCAGACACAAAATCATGTCACAATTTGATCTTCTGCAGACACAAAATCATGTCACAATTTGATCTTCTGCAGACAAAATCCTGTCACAATTTGATTTTCTGCAGACACAAAATCATGTCACAATTTGATCTCTAATGAAAACAAAATCCCTCCCTTTATGCCATGCTTAAGGGCATTTCACTTTTGAAACAATAATTGACACAAGCACAACAATAAAATGTGAATTGTCTTCATAATGTTGGAAAGTTAATCTCCCTCCAGTGCTAAGTAAAGACAGCCCTGCTACTCTTGAAAAAATCTACCTTTATCATTAGGGTCTGAATATATTTGGAACTTACATATACGAAGCATAAGATTTATCAGAAAACTTTAACAAACCAACCACAGAAAATATAAGAAACTTGAGTATATCACCCATTCAGTATATCAGAAAATGGAGTCTTCCAATCATTGAATATATCAAAAAATTGAGTATTCCATTACGGTACTGTTAATAAAATTATTTTTTTTTATCATTACCTGCCAACTGTAGGCATCAGATCCTTCAGGTCTTCTAAATCCACAATTCTGAAAAAAGCATCCAGACAAAAGAAGGAGCACATTTTGATTCATAGGTGTATTTTGTATTGGGAACACACTTACAGGTAAGTGTCACAAGAAATGGTAACTATTTAACCCTTGATTAAACTGATCTTCTTTCAACAAGAAGATAATGGTGGGATTTGTCAGCTGGTATTCAGTATTTTAAGAAAATTTCTGTATACCTGTTCAGCAGTTTCTTGTAGAGGGCCAATGGGAAATGTAAGTCAACAATGGTGGAGTTATAGATAGCCAGTCCAACAAGCACTCCAATCAGGTGAAACATGACTTCCTCCTCAAACGTCTGTCAACATCAATATCATTCAATTTTATCACAAAGAATATATTTCTCAGAAAAATTCTTTTGTCAACTTTAAATTTTACCAACAGTTTTTTTTTAAAACTTCTTCCATATGCCGATTCTCATCTTAATGTGGGACAAACATTTATAAGAGTTTGCTCGGATACCCTACCCCTTCCCCACACAGCACCACCTGTATTACTTTTGAGAGTTATGGAACAAAAGCAATAATGTCATTATTAGCAGATGTTATTCCTATTTGTCAATCATCACCTGATTATGGAACCAAAGCCGACGCGACTCTTCATGATATATGAACATCCCATACTTCGGATCCAAAACTTCTCGGAATATCAACATGAAAAATTCCTGCAATTGAATACATTTACAAGGGAATCATTAATAAAATTATAACAAAGTTATTTTTACAAGAAAAAAACAAAACAAAATGTAGCATAAAGAATGAGCACCACGCAGCTGCTAATATAAGTCTATTTTCTATAAAATATAATAGAAATGTTCCATAAAATAGGATTAGAATCTTCAGCTCATCATCGGAATCTGGAAGAAGCTTTCTGTGACTAATTTGTGAGTTCATTAATAAAGGGTAAAGCTAAGGTATAGGTGGCACAGCACATATCGATGACAATGTGAATTAGATAAAAGGCAATAAAGTTTGTTTATGGTTAAAAGCTGAAGAATATAATAAAAGCAAGTTATTTGATATGTTAAAATAGGTGCAACATTTGAGCTTAGCATTTACACAAAAAATCAACATCCTACAACTTGCTTGTAAAACTATTTCTTCAATTATTTGTTTGTCTGTTAAAGTTTAGGTAATTTGTGTTCTTGCTGAACTTAAGTTTAAATATGGGGAACCAAAATACAGTTTTTGAATATTCTTTCTTGTTCAATATTATTGAAAGCTAGAGATTAGTCTTAACCTTTTTCACCCCACCTTCATCAACTGCTTCTTCGTCTACAAACACCACCTGGAAGAGAAAAGAAGCAAAGGAGAGGATTTAGAAAGCTACAGGCGATGAAAGGAATACCTTAGCGAGTCCACCAGCATCTATAGCCTCCTCTCCAATAAACATCACCTGTATATAACATACACACAACAATCATGCAGTGTATTCTATTTACTTATTATTTTCTCTAATATTCATGAAATTTATATCATTTCGAAGATCAGGAGCTAAAAGTGAAACAGGATCCATTTACTGTGCCATCCTGGAGTTCCGTAGAGGAGTTAAGACATTTTACATTCCATTATCTACTGCAACTTTGATGAGCAATACCTTGAGGGGCTTCTTGAAGTCAGCTGTTCCTTGTTTACTCAGCTGAAGTACTGTGTCTTGGACAAGGTTGGTCCTGGATACCGATAGAATTAGACACGGATGGACGGGATTCACTGGTAGGAAGAAGCTGGAGAAATTCCGACGACACACCTCACCTATTGCAAACTGAAACATAAACAGTTCTTCACTGATTGTTTTCAACTGTTTAAGAATAAAAATTTTTGTTGCTCAGTTACTATTGCAACACAATTTTATTCCTACATGCCTGGCTTACACTTCAAAAATATTAAACATGTACAACACAAACCCAAATATTTAATTGTTTTAAAAAGCAGTTTTAAGCAGCTAGAAAAATTGTTGTCATAGTTCACGAAACATAGTTAATTTGTTTATTTTACCAGTGTTTAAAGTCAAATTCTGGAAAAATTCTCATATATGTTGATTTTCAAAACATTTTCTGAATCCTGGCTAACTTCACTCATATACCAAATATGACCTAGTACCTGCCTGGTACACTGAAGAAATTGAATGATCACAGCGAGCAATTTATCTGTCCTTCAGTTTTCATTTTAATTATCCAAACTGTGATCAGTTTATCATTCTTTAGTTTTCATTTTAATTTAACCATTCCATTATTCATTCCATCATTCAATTTATCCATTATTCTTCAAAATAACTTATTTCTTACCTCCATCTGCATAATGGCATCTGCTTGCAGTAACATAGTTTTGGCGGCACCATCAAATACAAATGGGTAGTTACAGAATGATAAGACTGGCTGAAAATAAAAAAAGGTTTTGAACAAATATGAAACACTATCTTTTAATACCAAAGACCAGCTTGGTTGACTGTTGCATTGGGGTTTTACATCGTACTTAGCTTTTTTAAATCATAAGAGAGTTCCAGCCCAATGAACAAAGGAAATCCCCCTTGAACTATTTTCTAACACATCTGATAAGTTGTTGATATAAGTAAGGTGGAAGTAAATTTGGACCTTTTACGTGACAAAAAAAGTCATCTCTGTTTTCTACCAGAATAAATAAGTTTCATGCATGCAAATGTAACTTTTACAGTCTTTTTTGGCAGAAATAATCCAATATCATATTGATCTGTATTATTATCTGTCATCATTGATGACAAAACACAGGAGGTTATATATTTATTGTTCTACATTTTTGTATACTTTCTACCCTCAATAAAAAAATTATTATAACACATTTTCGTATACTTTCTACCTTCATTAAATAATTTAGTATAACACATTTTTGTATACTTTCCAGCCTCAATAAATAAATTGGTATAACCAGAAGCCCATTAACTAGAAGTGTGAAACGCCCATATCAGTAGCGTGTACGGCATTGTGTCCAAAATCGGCCTACTCCACTACTTGCCATCCCCCTTGTGGTGGACTGGCGAACCATCAGGGGAGGTTATTTTAGAATTGAATCTAACACTTGCTTGCCCAGTCCAGGGTTCCCACATTTATTTTTTTTAAAAATTCCAGGACTTTCCAGGAGTAAAATAATGTAGTTTTTCAGGGTTTTCCAGGACAAAAACGGTCTCTGACTTTTGTGAAATTTTAAAATTCTCTTGTAAATGGATTATTATTACAACAATAGTTTGTCATATTGTCACAAAACACAAACAAATTCTACTTTCCAGGACTTTCAAGGACTCTTTGTTAATTTTCCAGGATATTTAAGCACTTTTAAAAACCAGAGTAAAATTCCAGGACTTTCCAGGAATTTCAGGAGGTGTGGGAACCCTGCCAGTCGATTTGACCTGGTTCTACCTTGCAAAAAGACATGGCACGAATTTGCTGCCAGTGGTTGCGGACTTTCAGAAAAGTTGCAATGAAAACCCACACATACATGTATATCATAATCAAACTATTTTATTGTGTATGTTCGAAGTGTTTGTATAAGAAATGACAATAAAAAATAATATGTACGAAATAAATACAACCAAAGTTATAGATATGATCGATCTGAGCCATGGTATTCATATAATAACATTACAAACATGTCCGTGTCCTCCTATGGAGGCGTTCAAGATTTTCACAATCTGCAAAGGAATTTCCCAGAATTCAAAGGTGAAAATCAAACCAAACTAGTAACCGATGCTTGACGAGAGCTACTGATTCAAATCTAACTGACGCTAAGCAGATTTTTCTGCAAACCGACAACTTACACTCTACGTCACCCTATCTCTTATAACATGGGTGAGGTAAACAATGCCGTCTACACTACTGAATACGGCGTTTCACACTTCTGGTACAATTGTATAACACATTTTCTACTTTTGTATACTTTCTCCCCTCACTAAATAAACTACTATAACACATTTTTGTATACTTTCTACGCTCACTAAATAAGTTATTATACGACACAAATAAATTATGTAGTTACCGAGTTAGAGCCTGCGGACGCCTGTACCCAGTTGACATAATCAGCCCTAATGTTAACTTTGTCGGTTAACTCGGTGATATAGAAACGACTGTATGGAATTATCTGGCCATTTGCTTCATTCACCTGTAATATACAAAAGAGTCAATTAATAATTGCTTATGGTCATTTCAACAAACACTGTAAGGCGGTGTCCAAACCTGCATTAGATATTTGTGGTTATTTCTAAAGATGTTTTCTATGCACAGATTATCCATAACGACATACTGGTGAAACATTGTATCATTTATAACTCCTGTAGGAAAGAGAAAGCAACTACAAGTTCATTATCAGTTAAATAAAAGTCTGGTACAAATTGTTCCTGAAATTGGACGATGGACTTACTTTGTTGAGTTTCTTGAGAACTACCATTGAAATAAACAAACCAGACTGTCTGCCAACAATCTGCTCGAAAAAACAAAACAAGAAACAAATTATATTATGCCAACATATCTAAAACTATTGAACAATTTATTTAGTAATGTAAATCAAAATCCTTTTTTATTACTGCAGTTGATAACTTCATCATAATGAATAAAATATATTGGGTTATCTTGAGAGGCAATAATATACGGACTTGTCTGTTTTGTGGGGAAATTGCAGCTAAAACTCACATGCCATTTAAGAAGCAATTTATTCCACTTACAGTATAAAACAGTATAAATGAAAAAAAAAGTTTGGATTTTGATTTGGTAATAAGCTGAGTGAGACTTACATCAGCCTGGTCGGTATCCGTTGGCAACTGGAGGATGTATAACACAGTTTGCTTGTAAATCTGACAACACAGAACCACAGGTAATTCAGTCCATTTAGGTCATAAAGATTAACCTATAAGTGATAATACTGCATTTAACTTGGAGCTTTTCAATAATCAGCTAAGGAAACCCATCCCACTGAGCAATAAATGTTTATTATTGTAACTCCACTTTGCTAAACACTTGATACAATCTGCAGACATGTTCTTTAATTGCGCTTCACATTTGAGTTTTAAATACCTAATAAAACCGAAGGCAAATGACTAACACCTGTTTGATGTGTCATGCCACAAGCTTATTAAAGAAGATTATTTCACTGATATGATGGTGGGCGAGTCCAACGGGTGAAGGAAAACACCCTGGATATCACTGGCAACAAACATTGACGAGACAGGGCAGTCATGTAGGTTTATTTATATTGGGAGAATACCCGGGCAATAGGAAGCTAACTCCAATTGCTCCATCAAGTCGAACGTATCTCAACATTTATCAATATTTTGAACCAAGTTAAAATACTTAATACTCAAAATACTCATAACAAAACCCATATGGACTAACAATACTCACAATGACTTATAAAAATACTCACATGGACTAACAATACTCACATTGACTTATAACAATACCCACATGGACTTATAACAATACTCACATGGACTAATAACAATACTCACATGGACTTATAACAATACTCACATGGACTTATAACAATACTCACATGGACTTATAACAATACTCACATGGACTTCTAACAATACTCACATGGACTTATAACAATACTCACGTGGACTTATAACAATACTCACATGGACTTCTAACAATACTCACATAGACTTATAACAATACTCACATTGACAATCCTGCTGAAGTGGTCACTGCTTAGAGACCCCCACCACAAATCTACATAGCAAAAAGTCAGCCAATCAACAACAGCTTAGTTTGTGCAAGAGTTTTTTTTTGTTGAAAGTATAATAGTGATTAGTATCTCCCGTCAAGAACTGTAATTTTATGGTCCATTTCTTTTTACAGGAATAAAAACATTTTTAAAAAATTTTTTTTAGTATTAGTAAGTGTACAACGACAGCTACAGAGTGGAAGTTGGGCAGCCATATAGACTGATATCATCACCTCCAAATGACTTATGTCAAAGGGCAATAAAAATGAAGACTGGCAAGGCCACTGGCAACACAAACAAATACAAGACAAGACAATCACAGGATGCAATACAAAGACATTATAAACGGAACAGTTTCATGTTGCGCCTTAGCTCTGAGATCACCAGGGCAACGGAAAGCTCCTTCCCAATCGCCAGAAACAAGGTTTTTGAAAATAACACAATTGAATTCAATTGAGAGTTAAATGAAAATGAGCAGCATGTATACCCCCTAATTCACCTTCTGTACATGTGCACATTTCACACGGACATGGGTTGAGATTTGTTCTATATTCATTTAAATGTGTTAACTAATAAAGCATCAGGTGTTTACTAAAATATACACACTTCAATTATAACTATAGAGTAATATTTACATGCAGGTAATCAATAAAGAATTATAACTATAGAGTAATATTTACATGCAGGTAATCAATAAAGAACCTGTATCACTATTGTTTCAATAGTAAACTTTACCTAGGATCTTAGCGGCTGATTTGTCCAGTTTGATAATGGCTGCACCAAATGGACTGATGATTGTACCATAGTTTTTCAGTTGATCAAAGAGATGTGAGAAGGGTAGAGTGAGGTATAAACGGAGAGCTTCGATATCAGGAGGGGAGGTGGGCAACTCCGGCAGCAGCCTCGTCTCTAAAGTACCACAAATCTGTTCAAACAATCACATGATTTGCTTCATTGGGTACTCTCAAGGTCATTTCATATAAATTATAACGGTAAACATTCATGTTACACAAGTAGTGTAATTCCGAAAAATGATAACTTCATTTTGACTTAATATTTCAGCATTTATTATGCCATCATCAGGAGATAATTACAAAGTGGCCAACAACAGACTTATATACAAGTTATGAATAGGTCACACAAATACAGCTAGAGAAACAAGCCACGTAAAATGTACATTATTAGACGTGGTTCAAGTTAGTTTGAGAGAAACTCAATACAGTGACTAAACATGTGTCAGGAAACAGACAGTTAAGCTATGTTATAGAAACAAATGAGGTCAAATAGAATGCATATAAACAATTAAAACAATTTAAGAAAACAAATATAGTTCTTTAGTGGCTTTAACCCCTAGAACTGTACAACCAAGGGTTGTTTCATTTGATGTCGAATCCCTCTTCACCAATGTCCCACTTAACAAGACTATTAATGTTATACTAGACAGGATATATAAGCAGCAAATCCTAACAACCACTCTGAAAAGAAATACCCTCAAGAAACTCATCCGTGACACCTGCACCAAAACCCCATTCTGTACACATAATGAACTATATCAGCAAATAAACGGTGTATCTATGAGTTCATCTCTCGGTCCTGTCCTAGCAAACATCATCCTAACTAAACTTGAACAACTCATTGTGGATTAGTTCTCCAAGACGGAACTGTTAAATTTTACGGCAGATATGGCGTAAGACCACCATTATGAACTGGTGTGCTGTCTTGTTTTATTTGTTCCGGTCCTGGATCGTTGGTTTGGTGGAGTATTTGGTATTGATGTGAAGTAATTGAGTGGAGGTTGCTGGTCAGTGTAATATTATAATTATACAATTTCTGGATGTGTAATATTATAGCCTAAATAGATCACATTTGGTGTATTCATCACCATTTGATGGAAGGGTGATTAGGCTGTTGTTTACATTCTGAAGGTAGCTTGACAACCCCTATCACACTCCAGGGCTTCTAGCTCAAAATTTGGGACGGAGCTGAGGGGCCAAACGTTAACATTACGGCTTAAGGCAAATTAATAGTGGTCTTGCGCCTTGTTACCAGTTAGATGTCAAAATTTGATTCTTCCATTGCTTCTTTAGATTTGTTGCTATAGTTTTAAAAAAATTGTATGAGACAAGTTTTGACCAAAGGCTTTATTTCAAATACATACAATTTTCAACTGGTCTCTTTATTTTTTTATTTTAAGTTTTTTAATTTTCTGTAAATGCATGAATTTGGAAGAAAAGCAGGTCACTTGTTTTCGCTCTAGATGTTCATTTCTTGAGTATTTTTACCATCCTGTTGATATATTCACATGCTGTGTAGACATATTTCTGATACCATATGAAAATATCAAATTATTAGACCATTTAAAGGCCCGACTCGCTAACCAGTCTGTCCTTGATGAGCAGGAATGTTGTCGCTTGTGGGAGGGGTCTTTGATAAGGCACAATCAGGTACAAGGACCCTCTCACAGACCGGTACAAACTTAAACATGCCCATCGAGTTGCATACATGGTAAACACAGTTTTGTTAACTTGGATCCCAGGCTCCATGTGTCATATTTGTGTCACCAGCCAACATGTATAAAATTTGACCACCAGAGCTTGGAGACGCAGTTAATCAATAACAATAGACAGGTATTCAGAGGCC
>JAQQZZ010116640.1:0-14917 GCA_030265115.1 Mopalia vespertina | reverse complement strand
GAAGCATGTCCTGATGTAGAGATAAGTAAAGTGCAAGCAATGTACACTCTCATTAAATCTTGTATACCAGCTGAATGAGACAAAATGTCCCGACATGATACCCCCTGTGGTGAGGTGGATATTGATGTTAATGTTAAGGGTAAAACGAGGTCGATTTAAGACTTAAGATTTTTATAGCGTACTGCGAGGCACCATAGAAAAAAATGTGTTTGTTTAAAAACTTGGTCTGCTTTGTTTCCTAAGTTAGATCTGAGCTCTTTTTGGAGACTATACCGCTATTAATTGTAAAATCCCACGAATGTAGGGATTTGGATTTTCGTGTTTTGCATAAGGCTATTTTTACAAAGCTTAGATTGCATAAGATAGGCAAGACTGACACCACTCTTTGTGACTTGTGTAAATCCACGCAAGAAGATCTTTTGCATTTATTTACTGACTGTTCCGTAATTTCCTCACTTTCTACCTATTTTGCCGAGATATTAGAAGAACTGTTTAAGTTCGCTCCCGTGAATTACCTAAACGGTATCGATTACAAAGTTCTGTTATAATTTGGTTATCCTGGAAAACATCCAAAGGTCAATCACATCTTAATAACTTTTTTCTGTAGTTGCGCTAGGTTTCCTATTTTCAAACATCGCAACATGTTTCATGTACCATGACAAAACCACTGATGTCGTGAAGTTGTTTTATTTTTTTGAAAAAAAAAATCAATTAGACAGAAACGTGCGTATTATGAGAGAATTGGAAACGTTTCGAAATTTGTCAAGGATTTTCTCAATTTAAATCCAATAGTATTCATTAGCAGTTACGGCAGTTTATCGATGAAACTAAAGTGCTGGAAATTTAGAGATCAGGGCCCGATTCCACAAAGTCAAAATATTTAAGGGCTCTAAAATTTCACAGTTTTGCAATTAAACATTTAATATTCACGCATTGTTATGATAATGTAAGTAATTTATAATTACATTTAAATTTTTAAAACTAAATTAAGACAGGTGGCAAAAATATGAAATTTAGTATTTTGACTTAAGTCAAAAAATGCTTTGTGGAATCGGCCCCAGGGCCTGTATTCATAAAGCTACTTAAGTATTTCTTAGAGTTAAGAAAATCTTAGCTAATTTTCAAGCATCATTTTAGGTACATGAACACCATTTGCTGAACTTTTTAGGATCTCAAATGAAAGATTATAAGTGAAATTTAGAAAAAGTGAACTTAATTATTTAAAATTTCTTTTTTCAAGGGAAAATGAAAGGCTTAAATTTGGCTAAATATTGCTTAACTTTAAGAAATACTTAAGTAGCTTTATGAATACGGGCCTAGGATTCATTTGTCAGTCCAACAATCTGTGATATTGTCCTTTTAACAATACGGGACTGAGAATTGCATAGTGACAGAATTGTAATGAATTTATTGTTGAAATAAAGAATATTTAAAAAAAAAAATGTGCGTGTTTGGGGTTCACGCATCCCAATAGAGGGACGCTTCTAGATGGTTACGTCCTCCAGGTCAGGAATTGATTTTTGTTTGTTTGATTGGGGTTTTACGTCGTACTCAAATGTATTTCACTTATATGACGACGTGCCAGCCCAATGGATGAAAGAAACCACCCTGGACAAACTGGCAACAAACAAAGACAAGCCGGGACAAATACAGGACAAAAACAGGACACAATACAGACACCACAAACAGATCGGCTTCCTATTCCCCTTTAGCTCTGAGAGCACCAGGTTATATAACTGATTATATGATCTTAAAAACTACAGCACAAACAATGCTGTAGTTCTACAGTAATATTTGCTGGTATCATTTTCAAGCTTCCCTTGCCCTGCTGTAAATAACCAAAGCAATTCCATAGAGCAAAAACATCGAGCCGCCGAAAAATAACCAAAAATGGAATAGAGGGTAGGCATAAAAAAATGTCAGTACAGAACACCATTGGACATAGCAGCCGCTCCAGGATGGATCTCGAAACAAGACATGTTTCTTTTGAATCAATCATATCCAATCCCTTCTGCACCTTCTAAAGCAATTCCATAGAGCAACGAGCATATCAATCGAAAAAAAATACCGATACAAAAGGAGAGGTGTGAAGATGCTCACTACTGACCACCGAAGCAAGTTTCAGGCCCCTTAGGATGGATCTCAAATAAAAGAAAAGAAATGTTTATTTGGATTAAATCTAACCATACGCCGGCTGCAACTTGCTAAAGCAATCGATAGGGCAGCAAACCAATCCATGGAAAAAAATACCCACACTACAGGATGGGCGTACAGAGGGACACTACACTAAATTAATCACCACCGGGTCAATTTGCAGCTACCCTATAGTACGGCTATCAACAATCCCTGTTTCTTTCAATAAAGTCCTGCCCAGTCCTGTTCTAACTTAATAAAGCAATTTCATATATAGGACAATGAACCAATCCGTCGAAAAAATTACGAATAATACAGGGCAGGCGTAACACAAATACCAACATATTTCGAATAAATCCTATTGTATCCTGGTTGCCACTCTCTTAAGCAATTCCATAGAGCAACGAACCTATCTCTCGAAAATAATACCGATACAAGAGGGTAGGCGTACAGATGGTCAATACCGACCACCGGAGCAGATGGCAACCACACTAGGATGGTTGGTTCTCAAACGAAAGAAAATACTTATAGCCTGCCCTAACCCGGATGCCCTTTGTTAAAGTAATTCCATAGGGCAAACAACCTACATGTGACCGTCGAAAAACTATATAAAAAAAAAAGGATAGGCGTTAAAATTGTCACTACAGACCACCGGTTCAAGTTCTAACCACTCTATTGAAGATGTATCTCACATTAAAGACAATACATATTTCATTAGAATAAATTATACCGAAGACTGGCTGCAACTTGTTAAAAGTATTACATAGAGCAACAAGCATATCCATTGAAAAAAACATTTATGTCCTATTACCCTTACAGTACGAAAAGATATTATCACAAACTAACCTTTTAATATTTGGACTAATTAATCAGATAAACTTTCTGGTCTAAAATGCAGGTGCATCCGGGTTCCTATTGCAATTTATCTAATCCAATCTAGTCAATTACATAACAGAACATATTATCATTTTAATATTATTATTATTTTCTGAATTTTAAATAATGATCATTGTAAGTTCCAACTACTATTACCCGACCTCAAAGCCATTCAACAACAGATGAATTTGAAATCCTACTTAAAAGATTTGATTGCCACTGTTGCAAATATTGTGAGCTCTTATATAATGTTAGACAAATATTGTGTTATCTCCACTGTAATGTACAAGTGTCATCAAATCGTCGATTCAGTCAAAAGAGCTAAAACAATATTCAATCTTCTGAGTGATGCCACTCCCACAACTGTAGGAGTCCTTTAATTTGTCCTTTCTTTACTTATATCCTAAAATATATTGTAATTCAATGTAAAAATGACATTACTAATGCTGCATTACACACTAACAGTCAGCTGATCAACCCTTCATGGTTCATGTATGGAACATGTTGTACGCTTACTGTGTTATCGTTGCCCAAAATGTATTTAGCTATAGGCTGCATTTTGCGTTTATTTGAGGGGACAATGAATGAGTGGGTCTGTATTTAGCTTATATAGTGAATGCAGTTGTTTTAATTAATATTCAGTTGTCAGACAATACATATTGATTTAATTTTGCTACATTACACTATTTATCAGCTGACTATATCTTATACACATACTGTGTACCTGGTGACTGGAAGTCTTTGCAGTTTGATTCCTCTCAATGAAACAGTAATTGAAATTAATATATAATAGTATACAGATTTGTAGATAATACATGTGATTCATTTGACCTTTTTAAGAAGGCTTTGTCTCTCTAAATGCTTTTTAAATATAGTTTCAAGGTATTTGAATTCATGTACAACATATGCTGTCGGGGGTAATGCCAGATGGTTGCAACTTAGCTTACCAACTCCTTATTTCTAATGCAACTCTATATATAACTAAATTCCATTGTTGTTAGTCTTAAATATCGATTGATTATTGTTTCAAGGATTATATTTAGTCATTTTTAAAACACATATTTTACTGATGATACATACAAGTCTATTAAATTTCAGTGGTAAACTGATAATTTCATGTTTTGGCAGAATGTAGTAGGCATAGTTATATTCAATATCAATATATGTACGTTACTTCAATTGAAATGAACAATAAACTGTCTTGTATCAGACCCGTTAGTGATTCATGGGCCAATATATAATAATTCATACATATGTGTATGAGTTTCGGAATTACATATGTGTACATATGTGTGCATATGTGCAAACATTTGGTATATGTGTATGTATAGGTCACATGCGTGTGCTTGTGCGTGTGTAATCAGACGTGTAGTTCGACAAAAACGATAATCTATGGAAAACATGGACTTGTCGAAAGTTTTAGAGGACACGTTAGTTTTAGACGGATGGCTTGTTTTTAGCTTTATGTGTATAAAGCTAAAAACAAGCCATCCATTGGCAAAGAGAAAACAGGAACTGAGACCGCGACACGTGGTTCTCGAAGTCGAAACCTGACTCAGGCTGATGACAAACTGGCCGACACGGACACTGGTAATACTGGACAGCACGCTGAAACTACCACTTCTGGTAAGAAACTAAAAATTAAAAACCCAGACTCTGAGAATTTTGTTGGCTCATTTGAGTTATGCAAGGGCAAATGTTAGACGCAATGATGAGTATGTCTCAACATTTGAAGTATCTGGCTAATGTTTTCATGGTATCTAGGGTTACTGGTCCCCCGTCCGTACAGTCCAGTGAAGAGGACTATGAACCTGTCGTGAAACGACAAAAAAACAGTTTATCCTAGCCTAGTTTCTCGCCTAGTGAAGATCTTGACGCTTTAGTCGTCAGTGGCCCTGATCACACAGACACCAGAAAGCCATATATGGGAGAGAGTGATAGCCCATTTGGAGATTTATTAAATGATATATTCAAAGAATATGGTCAGGAGGAAAAGACTTGTGATCCTGTTAGTTCAAAAGCCGCTGACCTTTTCTCAAAGGTTAATCGGTCTAAAACGCCCGAAGAAAAAATTAAAAGTTTATTTGAAAAATATTACAGGCCTAAAAACTTAAGGCCTTTTTGTCACCAAAGTTACCCCAGAATTTTGGGGGCGAGTTGACAGATCGGTACGATCCCGTGACCTAGCCAATGCAATGAACTCAACAGAATCGGTTACAGGCCATGTCAGCATTACTGCCTTTATTAGACAGCCTAGTGCAGGAAAAGGCTAACAAAGTGCTTTCGCCTGAAAATTTTCCGAAAGTGAATATTCGCCGAGCATTGATGCATTGGCAATTCTGGCACAGTCTAACATTTAACTCAATAATAGACGTCGCGAGATGATGAAACCGTTTCTGAATAAACAATATCAATCCCTATATACTCCGGACACCGTCCTCTCCACTTTGGTTTGGGATGACCTCCCAAAGCGACTCAAAGACATAAGTGAGTCAAATCGTGTTGGCGAAAGCCTTCAAATTCAAGAACAAGGTCGTGCTCGTGGTAGCTACACTAATCGACGATCTTTTTTTTTTTAGGTCGGTCGAACTGGTCAAAGCAGTGTCGGGTCAATTCCCATCAAACGCCCTCGACTTACAGATCATAGATAGAGGGTCGGAAGAATTAGATGTGAAACCGAAATCAGTGATAAACTCAGGTGAGGCCAGTAATTCTGTACGCGGATTAATTCAGCCATGTCCTCAAATTATAGCTGGTATTGTATCCGCTCGTTTAATGCGGTGGAAAACGTTGACTTTTGATAGGTGGTTATTAAATACTGCTTGTGGATATAAATTAGAGCTTTCTTATTCTCCATTCCAATATCGTCCACCTAAATCTGGTAATTTTTCTTCTTTAGAAACGGAATTGATATCTAAATAAATATCTAAACTGGAAATTAAAGGTATATTGGTTGAGTGTCAGGATTATCTGTCTAATATATTCTTAAGACAAAAGAAGAATGGCACATATCGAATGATTATAAATCTGTTGTGCTTTAATAAATATGTGAAATACCACCACTTCAAAATGGAAACTATCTAATCAGTACTGAATTTAGTATCCAATCATTATTATTTTACGCATACTATGCTATACCTATTTGTCAGGTAGATCAAAACTATTGGTCTGGTCGAAAATATTTGAAGTTTAAATGGATGAATTCCTATTATTAATTTACATGTTTACCAAATTGTTTGGCATCAGCACCCAGGGCGTTCACCAAGGTAATGAAGGTTACACATGCAGTGCTCAGAGCTCAAGGTGTTATCATTATTGTATATATTGATGATGCATTAGTGATAGTTAATACATACGACGATTGTTTAAAGAGTATTAATATTGCTTTAGTCTTATTTCAAGATCTAGGTTTTGTCATACACAAGGAAATATCTATGCTTGATCCTTGTCTTTCCTTACAATACGTGGGTTTGGTAATAAACTCATTTGATATGACTGTGACGCTACCAAAAATTAGATCAGAGAAAATTAAAACGGCTCGTTCCATGTTGCTGAAAAGGGTCAATTCTGTTCCTATTGTGAAAGTAGCTGAAGTTGTTGGATTGCTTGTAGCTAGCTGTCATGCCGTAGAGTCCGGACAATTCTTTAATGGCACTTTCACAGGCCTCCATTTCGGATTTACAATGGTGGTATGTTAACGTAACGGACACATGTACAGCTTTAGAACACTCTTCTCCGGTAATAAAGCTACACTCTGACGCCTCATTGAAAGGTTGACGTGGTGTGTGTGTGCGTGTGTGCGCGGGTGTGTGTGTTTGTGTGTGTGGTGACCAATCCACGGGAGGTAACTGGTCTGAAATGGAGACCAAATATCATATCAATGTTCTTGAATTGTTAGCGGCTTTCCTCACTTTTAAAAGTTTTTGCTCAGGAAAATTTTATTCACATGTTCACATGAGCATAGACAATACTACCGCCGTCTCTTATATTAACAAACAAGGGGGGAAGAGGCGGGGGGCTAAATTGTTTTATTGTAACAACATAAATCTGGCTGTGGTGTAAGGAAAGAAATATTTGGTTATCTGCTACTTATCACCCTTCATCCGATAACATTCAGGCTGATGCTCAGTCGAGAATTGATCGAAGTTCTATAGAATGGAAACTTAATCCAAAATGGTTTAATGCAGTTTGTCAGTTGTTAGACTCTCCGTCTATTGACTTAATTGCTTCTCGTCTTAACTTCCAGATAGAAAAATATATATCTTGGAGACCAGATCCAAATGCTATCGCTGTTGACGCATTTACTTATTGTTGTACTAATAAACAATTGAATTATATATTCTGTCCTTTCGGTTTAATTAGAAGAGTTTTACGAAACTGAAGAAGGAGGGGGAGACGCTATTCTGGTAGTTCCCGTGTGCCCAACACAAGTCTGGTTTGCCAAACTTCTGAGGATGTTAACGAAACAACCAGTGTTACTTCCAAGGGAGAAAGACATTCTTATATACCCCGGAGACACGACGAGGGAATTTCCACTCTGGTGACTCAGACTGACGGCATGCCATTTGTCCGGCAGTCTTTACAAACAATAAGATTATCAGAAAGGGCTATATATATCGACATTATTGAGTCGTCATGGAGATCGTCAACACAACGCCAGTATAACAGCTACTTGCAACGGTGGGCGGACTTTTGTCGTTGCAGATCGGCTGATCCCTACAGTACAACTGTGGAATATGTAATAAATTTTCTTATTTTTCTTTTTGGCTAAATCACATCCTTAAGTTATTCGACTACTACGTGGTATGTTTAATCTGAAACCTACGACGGCTCAAAAGGGGACATGAATTTCTTTTTTTGTATTTTGTATTTTGCATTTGTTGTTTTTTTTTAATTTTTACCCGCCCCGAACATAATTTTCACCCGCCCCGAAATTGATTGCAACCCGCCCCGAAATTGATTTTTACCCGCCAAGAAAGTCATTTCTAAGCGGCCCGAAATTCATTTCTACCCGGCCCGAGACAAGACGGTTTAATATTTTGAGTGGGGTTTAGCGTCGGACGTAAGGCTATTTCACGCGCATTGCAGAGTGCCGGTGAAGTTCATGAAACTATATTGTTGGGACGCGTGGAAATAAATTTCGGGGCGGATAGAAATGAATTTCGAACGGTGTATCAATTAATTTCGGGGCGGGGGAAACTAATTTCGTGGCAGGTAGAAATCAATTTTCGGGCGGGTGGAAATTAATTTCGGGGCGGGTGGTTTTTAGTTTCGAGGCGGGTAAAAATTTAAAAAATAAAAAAAAGAAATGTATGTCCCCTATGAGCTGCCGTAACGGTAATGAACACCAGAGCTGGTCACATCCTTCAGTTATTCGACTACTACGTGGTATGTTTTACCTGAAACCTATGTTAACCAAAGCATGTGTTACATGGGATACTCCTATTGTGCTATCTTATCTTCGAACTTTATAATCGCCTGCGACTGAGATTTCTCTCAAACAATTAACACTACTAGCATTGCCAAGTGGTCAACGTGTGCAGACTTTGAGTTTCCTCGACATTAGAAATATGACTTTCGGTTCTAATTTGTATAAATTTCGGATCGGAGATTTATTAAAACAATCCATCCCGCCTCGTTATATTTCAGAGCTCGCGTTCATTGTTTTTTCTTCTGACAATAGTCTATGTCCAGTGGGTTGTGTTACTTAATATGTTAATCGTAGCAGGCAGTTGCTTAAAACCGAAACCAAATTTTACAACAGTTTTCTATACTACAGTAAGTTTTTATTCTGTATTACAGAGACTAAACGTCTCTATTATCTGATACAATTAAATGGTCAGGCTTGTATACCATACTGTGTTACAATTTTTCGGCTTTAAATATCTCGTGGGATCCTGGAATGAACCAAAGTAGAACCAGGTAGAATTAGAACATTAAAAGAGGCTTACCTGTAAGGTGAAGTTCGATGGGAATTCTACCGAACTTTAAGGTTTACGATAGGATCACATGCCCGCCCGGCTATGCTGGAATTTATGTAGCGTAAATGTTTCTATATTACATTTAGATCCTTCCAATTGTATGAAAATTGTCTAACAGTCACTTTGAAGTATGCCTACAGGTGGGATCTGGCGCAAATTCATGTGATCCCTTCGTGAACTCCAAAGCTGGGTAGAATTCCCATCAAACTTCACCTTACAGGAAAGCCTCGCTTAATGTTCTAATTCTTTAGAAAATAGGATGGTTCTTTATGGAACCATTACGACAACAATGGTTCTTTGATATAAGAAGAAAGGGAGAAATATTTGGAACGGTTGCCTTGAGGGTTCCATAAAGAACCATAAAGGGTTCCACCAGAGCCATGACCGAAGAACCTTGAACGGTTCCGTTAGAGACACATTTTCTAAGAGTCGATATAAGAATGTGTATATACTATATGCATATATGATGTATATTTTTTATGTTCCTAATGCAAGGAAACGACATTGTTTGCTTGAATGCCTATATTCATATGCAGGAGTGCGTATGTGTATGTTTTTGAGTTATGCAATAAATTCTTGCCTTTTGCTATTATTTTTCGCAACATATCTATTTATTTGGTATGTATATGTGTGTTTTGAGTGCGCATGCAATAAACGTCTAACTTTAACGAGTATAGATATAGTTATTGTATACTTTGAATCTCACCACACTGATACAGAGGCATGGTATGTTCATGTGTGGTTCATATACATACGGTCTGAAATGTGATTGCTTTCAATGTCTACATTTTATAGGACAGCGCCTCCTTGCGTGAAAGGGGAAACCCCCGACTTTGTGTGTCAGAGATCAACAACTTGGTAACCGGACAATTTGTTCCATTTATATTTCGTTTTTTTAACTAAAGCCAATAAACATTATGATTACAAGAAATAAAATCGCTGGCTGGTGTTTGGAATTGAACTATGTTTTCTCGCATGTTTTTCTGGGTGTGTGTAATTTTATAGAACATATTCAAGTGCTCTGCCAGCTCAGTAAAATTTTAGGGTATCCCTCTGCGAAGTAATATGATTCTTGTATAAACAAACTTGCGTTCTTCTTTAAATTTCATTTTCAAACAATCTAACTGTGTTTTTTAATACTAAGATCCTATAACCATGCTTGTGGTTTCTAAGTTTATAGAAGAGAAATCAAACAGCCTGTTGCATTATATGATTTCAAAATTAAACATTGGACTATTTTAAATCTCGGACTTAGAGGTATATAAGTAGTACTTTGCCTCTGCCAAGCAGTCCTCACTGAAAGTTTGTTTATGAGCCTTAAAGAATAGAGATGAAATAAGTGAAGATGTATACCAACCAGTTCGTCCAACTGCTGCCCACACAGGTTGTGCACGTGGTTTACCAAAGACACATAAAACTTTCCAGACACTTCCTGAATTCCGACAAATGGTGGATACAATTGAAACTGTTTATTCCTCGCGTGGTAAACATCTTACTCCCCTTCTACACATATAATGAATTTCGGCTCAAATACTTTTGATGCGGCAAACCGGATTAAACCAATTCTTAAGGGACTCTTCGAAGAAGGCTATCTCTTCACACCATTTGATGTTGAATCTTTGTTTACAAATGTACCTTCAAAACGTAATATTAATATAGTTTTAGATAGAGCGATAGGTAACATAATATCAACAGGTAGATGGGGTCACCATGGGAACATCATCAGGTCCTTTATTAGCTGAAGTCATTATGCCAGAAGTCGAGAAACAAGTTTTATCACCACTTATATGGGATGGTACTATTCCTTTTTATATTCGTTTTGTAGATGACACATTGTTGTTAGTATTGATAAAATAAGGAACAGTCTTAACTCATTTGACAAGCAGCTTAAATTTACGTCAGAGGAATTCACCGTTCAAACCGGAAGAGACGATCGGATTCTGCGCCCTCAGGGCATGGTTACAAACTCTACAAGAGTTGTAGTTAGTCGCGTCAGAAAAGACCATTCGATTGTTGTGTAGCAGACGAGTTTTATTTGTTTTATTTATTACTTTTTGCCTTTCGACTGATATCTCTTTACACCACCCAATCAAACTGGAACTTAATTAGACAAGTATATAAGCAGAGGCCAGGATGACAAATAGGCTATACATGTAGATAGATATACACGCACGAGCTTAGCACCACCAACTAGTCTTGACATCATCACAGACACGTTAATTGGTAATCGATTTGTAAACGACTTTCTGATTGGTTGATTGTTTCTGAAATAGTCCAATTAAATGTTGCCACGTTTTCCTCGCAAATTGAAGCAAGGGTGAACCTGTGTAAGTACAGCCTGCTTCATTTTGACCATTGCCTTTGGGAGATGCAGACGACGTGCTTCTTTCTCTCTTGCAGTGAAAAAATGGCTTAGCACCAGGATTTGGAAAAAGCGACTGTCACGCATTTTTTTCCAGAAATGTATATATTCATACCGTTTGTTTTAAACAGTATAGATGGCAAGCTAATAAATGGTATGTGAGAAAAATAAATAATAAAAAAACCCACTCAGTTGGGTAATAACACGGTCTAATGGCTTCTATTCTAACGTCTACATTGTGATGAGACAAATCCATTTTTATCACCCCAGCCGACTGTTGGTAATACGTTTCTATTAATCACAGATGCCAAACGCATAATGAGTTTATGGTATTGCTTTTGACGAGAGAAACACTTTTAGGATCAAGGTATAAAGCTTAATTTAATGAGCAATCATCACTACATGCATAAACACAGATTCGAGCTAATCCAAGTACACATTGGTCAATTTAGGACAAACATACTGATGAGGATCATTTAGTAAAATGGTCCTGGTTTGATCAGGTTTTTATTTTTTTTAATTTTGACACGCGCCACAGTGAACGAAATGCATCAGATATATTCGTAATAAATTGGTCATGTTTCAATCTCATTTGATAAATGGTATGTATTGTCGCAAGTAATGGTACTAGTACTTATAAATGTTGCCTCGAATGATTGACTTAATGATTGGCGTTTAATGTCACACATTGACACAGGAGTGGAATTATGTATTGCGTAAAGCAGCAAACAAACTAACAAATATTTGAACCTTTTCAACACAAACAATTCATACGAAAAACAATTTACTGTTTTTTCATATAATACTATTCCAGAACGTGTCATCGGAAGGTGTTAAATTAGTATCAAACAATCAAGCTGTTTGTCATTCTTGCTGTGATTGATTTTACTGGATTACAGCCGGTTGAATTGTATCATTTCATCTAGTTGGGTGCAATTATAAATATGAAACACTTGCACGTCCACAAATTTTGTCGACATTCTTTCTCTTAACTCATTTTTAATTCTTCGCACTTTTATCGGAAGTAGACAAACAAGTTATATATTCCTGATTTTCTGGAATTGTTTCATTACTGTCTATCTCAAACATTAGTGTACATCCACTCAAAATCTCAGGGCTGGATTCATTTTAGATGCTCAAATTTTATGTTTTAAAGTTGCTGTAGGAAAGATATTTTATAGCTATATATGCAAGTGGTCTCGGGAAATAAAAGTATAATCGATGAATGATAAATACCAGTATCCAGTTTTTGTTTTCGTCGTGCGTTAATTTTTTATACACAATTTAACTGCAATGATCCCGCCTTTACGACATAAGAAAAGGAATCTTTCGATGTGAAAAGTTTGGCGATCAAGTCAGCAAATCAATCAATTTCATCTTTTATAATTTAGAAGAAACTGAGGTCATCATACTTGCATACAAAATATACATTATGTTGTTTCTCTCTTCATTTATTCAAAATATAAAAGAGGTGAAAACAAGAAAGAAAACAAGTATTAAAAATGTAACAACAAAAGAATAACAAACAGCACCTTCCATAAATTTAGATTATGTAATCTATGACCCGAAAAATACATGTTGAACACCCAAAGGCTAGCGCATAAACTCTACAAGTTTATTCAGAATAATTAGAGCTATACAGCAAGTGAATTGTGATTATTGCAACTAGGCTAATTTGTTATGATCATGAAATAAAATAATCGATTTCGAAATGCAAAACCCCTTCAATGGTATGTTTGCCATTTGAAACTAAGCTGCCGACAAGGCGGCTCACTGAACACCGCAGGGGGGTACTTTGAGCGGCATTACTTTCGGTCTTGGCATCAGTGAATGTTGTGGACCTGCATTTTGTAGCCATCATGTACCATCTAGCTTTTTAACACAGACTGGGATTAATCCGCACCATTATTGTCTTACCAGGAAGTCACAGGGGGTCTACTTTTACAAACAAACCAGGTTCATAACAATTTTAAAATGTGTAATGTAGGTCAACATAAAATTCAATGATTAAACTTATTAGTATTTTTATAATTTGTTTGTTTGTTTGATTGGGGTGACGACGACCGCACAATTTACGCCGTTTTAGCGAATATCACTACATCAAAATGGTCCTGGTTTACGACCAAGCGGGCTGTACGTAAACCATGGAGGTAAGACGGCTTCCGGTTTTCATCAAATGAAAGGCCAGACAATAGTAAATCACACATCACGATTTTTTACTTACCTTCGTGTTTACTAGAGAGTTGGAGACGGGGATTCGGTACACCAAGATTCTGTAGCGTCGTTAAATTTATTTCGTGTTTTGGGGTTCTTTACCTCCTGCGACAGCAGTTACAAAATACCGTCTATAAACTTTAGAATACTTGAAAAATGGTTTTTAATAGGATCGTCTCTTCCTGCATCGAGCTACATAAGGTAGGACACATGTCTATAGTTTTTTGTTTTCGTTTTTTGCGCAATCCGTGGAATTTTGAAATATTGAATTTTGCGATGTCTACATAAGTATAAAATATCACGCTGTGATCTCTCTTAAACCTTTTTAAAAATGTATACAAATGTGAGCCATTTCCAAAAATGCACTTTGACCTGGTCACCAGCCCTGCTATTTGTATAAGTTAGGAACACTGTCTTTATTTGGCTCTTGAAAATTAACTATTCCACAAAGCAAAATACTTCACATTGCATGGTTTTCCTAGCGACAATTACTTCAGGAATACACCACCGTTGATTCAGTGAAATACTCTTGGGCAGGAAGTATAGCGCTAACCAATCATTTGTGTGTTGATAAGTATCACCTAGGGATTATTCAATCAGCAACCTCTCATGTGATACTATATTTCCAAAACTCATTAGTTGCTCAGCAAATCCTTAACACCGCTCAGGTAGATGTCTCTTCAGATTCTGTTGTCTGTTTAGAGTTTTACACTAAAATGACAGCGTACCAGCTCAATGGGTAAAGGAAACCGCTCACAATGTCACAGGCAACAAACAATGACAAGACACAATACAAATATACTTGCATATGATATATTGTTCTTTTTTGGATTGGGGTTTTACGCCGTACTTAATTTTATTTCACTCACATGACAGCGTGCCAACCCAATCAGTGAAGGGAACCACACTCGACGCCACTGGAACAAAAACAAAACAACACAGGACAAATACGTTACAGATCGGCTTCACATTTCCCCTTAGGAGAGCACCAGGGCAACTCAAAGCTCCCACGAACTGATTTACCTTCCTTTTCTATCTCTATCTTTTTTCAAGTTGACAGGCGTTATACGTTTGCAAACTAAAGGGTTAGTTTGACATAAAGTTGACATGAATAATTTTTTTGTCTTTTAGAAGTTAAGATTAACAGTATTTTCTTTTTTTTGGGGATAACGTTTTCTTAGTTTGAACCGATTCCAGTACATAATATTTTGCAGGTTGAAACCCGCCCGGGAATGGAACCCTCGACCCTCAGAGTTATGCACTGAATCGCCAGCAGTAAATGCAGGAAACCTAGAGCACTCAGTCACCAGGCCTTCTACAAAAATAGAAGGTTAGTCAGCTTGAGTCTAGG
>JAQQZZ010116629.1:0-14918 GCA_030265115.1 Mopalia vespertina | reverse complement strand
TTCTTAAACAAAAGTAGGAAAAGGTGATTTGACTGGAATTATGAGCATATCTTTTTAAAAAAAAGCCTCTAGTGGTGGACCTGCTAGCTACTCAGCTCGTCTTTTCTTGCTTATCAACTGTTGATTATTTCTTTTCAGATATTGCCAATCCACCTAAGTTTGCTGTGATAAGTTCTAACAGTTTGGGGAATGCTTTGAATTTGCGGACTAGAAGTAGTGTAGCTATTGTAAGGAGATACAATGCAACCTTGGTGAGAATTCTTTCAAATTAATATAGGATTAAAACACTACAACTGGACAACAGAAAAAGAAAACTGATTTATTGTGGTGTTATTTCTTTTGGAAGGGGGGGGGGGGGGGGGCTGTCTGGCTAAAAGCAGTTTGTTTAAAGACCAGCAATGGTGTCTTTGCTTACCACTGAAGCAAGATTAACTTTCCAACATTATAAAAACACTTCACATTTAACGGTTGTGCTAGTGTCAATCATTGTTGGAAAACACCTCCGTCATATAAGTGAAATACCCTAAAGCATGGTGTAAAACACCAATCAATCAAATCTCCTGACATGTTGTTTCTCCTCATGACCCGACATAAGATTGTTTTGTTTTTTCATCCACTGCTCAGGCTCTTTGCACAGTTTAATGCCTGATAAGCCATTGTGGAAGTGAAAGAAGTTTAAGGTCATCATAAATCATCATTAAAGGAAACAAACCTTGTTATATTTGTGCTTTGGTAGATTAAAGTTGTGTTTCTTCATACTTGTACTTTCATTTAGTTTAGGGATTTGATCTTAATGTTTCAGAGGTTTCCAACCTTAACGAAGTTGACCTCCACCATTCTGGTAGAGTGGGTGTTAAAACATAGACAAATGGTAGGTGTACATTTCCTTATCTGCTGGCCCGCTGCATATGAGTGAAATAAATGTGACGTAAACTTCAATCCAGGCCCCCGACCATGGTTAAGTGTGTTGGTTTACTTATCTTACCTCAATGTACCACTCAGGTGTTCGAGTCGGTCTGTTGACCTCAGGTATATGATTCTCATAAAGTGGATGTGGCAATTGCAGGGGTGGTTTTTACTAGGATTCCTCCGTGTTTTCCACTCTATTTAAGCAAGGAACAGTGTGAAATGGACAATCCTTCATCATTTAAGTGAAATACCCATGAGTAAGATGTTAAACTCGACTCAAACAAACCAAATCAAAGACATTTACTGTGTTTATATTGCTATGTTTAATGCCGAGACGGAAGAACAGAAATCGTACATCTGCTGGTTAAACAGTATATGTGTTTACAACTAGACCATATTGGCTTGAATGTAGATACAGTGTTTTGATGAAATTCATGAAATGCCTTTTTTTTGTAATGTTGCAGCCAACATTGAGTTGGATAATTCCACCTGGTTTAAAGAGCCTTCAACTCTCATCTCAGTTAGATATAGGACCAACTCTCTTACATATGTCCAGAATAGATCCACTTTATCATCTACATCATACTGCCACTACGGTAAGCTCATCACTTTTCCACCCTAGGTTTTCTTTCTATGGTATAGTCTTAAGTACGACATTAAACCCCAATCAAACAAACAAACAGTTCTATGGTATAGCTGCGGCCATGGCTTAGTGGTTTGCTTGTCAGCTTACTAATCCTGCTTCCATGTACCATTCGATAACGACGTTAAACCCCAATCAAACAAACAAATCCATGTACATGTACCATTCACGGGTACAAGTCGGTCTGTTGAGCATTGGGTATATGAGTAAGTCACACCCCTTGTTGCTCCGACAGTAGCAAGGGTGTTTTTCCGAGGTTTAAAACAAACCCCAATCTAAGAAAACTAATAATCGTTTCATGGTATGTTATATTTTTAATCCTATCAGCACTATGGCACGATGACACTAGACTTAACAGGAAATATATGCATGTAACATATGATAGCTAGATATATTACACTTATTAAAGTTAAAAATTTTGGGTATCTATGTAATTATATGTAAAAGCAATGTCATTTACACTTTCTTTGCTAAACTTTTTGTTTTTACGTTTTTTATTTATTTATTTATTTCAGTTAGAAAGGATGTCTTTGTTGTATAAAAATTGTGGAAATAAAACCGACGTAAGTGATTCTATTAATCAGACAGTAGCTCGTGGGGTGTCGGCCAGTAAACATTACCTTCAAACACAGTCTATGTGTGAGGAGATGAGACATAGGAGAAAACATTATTCATATGCAAGAGTGTGTTGTGTGAGCATCCTTCCGAGGGGTCTAGTGAATAGTTCACAGATTGGAACAGCCAACTTGTGTGAAATGTGCCAGCACTATGACAGTTTTAACACTCATAATAGTGGCTGTTCCATGAACTCTGTGTACCCAAATATTATATTGACTAAACATTCATCTGGGAATATGTGTGCTGATGTGGTAAAAAATTATAATGTTAACCATCATACTAGTGTATGCTGTGGTCTAGAAGTGAAACATAAGCTTACCATTACTAAATCTGGTGCTGATGGGAGAAGAGCTACAGATCAGTTTGTTAAAACGGGTAAGGAGAGAGCTCAGAGGTACGAGTGCCGAAAACTCAGACTGCACTCCAATGAACATTTACCTAATCATTTATTCCCACTGCCTTCAACTGATACACCATCGACTGCCTTCAAATCTACTGGCCTTTCCTGTAACACTAACAAGACTGTATCGTTTATTCTGATGGACAGTAAGTACCAGAGGGTGTTTGCAGACAGATTAGGAGCTCATTTGTTCCCCAGTACTGAGATGCCTCCGTCTTTGACTGTTATCATTGATAAACAGGTTTGTGATTTTACAGGTCTTTATTTTATTTGGTCATGGATCTCTTTCTAATGTTTAGGTTTATTACACATTTGTGTCACAGAACAGAGTTAAATTCAAGGGAGATAATTAAGTCTCTTTAGTCTCAGTTGCCAATGTAATTAAGCATACTGAATAAATTTATGAGGGAGATCTCATTCTGTTAATTGTCTTGTCGCTTTGAAACTATTCCAAGTGTGATATTAATTACATCAGGGTGTGTTCTTTCTAGTTTTGTCCCTCAGTTTTATTTTCCCCTTGATTACCTGATAGTCCTTATAATGCTGTGGTAAGTTTAATGAGTTTGATTACATCAGAAAACCAGGTGGAAAAGTCCACAATTCTAACGAGAATTGTGGTAATGCTCCGTTTCCTCCACCAGAGAACTTATTTGTATGCCTTTACATGAAAAACGATTATATTACTTTAAACTGTATTCTGTATCTGTTTTCAGAATGATTGGCATAGTATCATGAATGAGTCCTTTACAGAAAACTCTCTAGGTATGCATATAGATTTGTTGCAGGTGTGCTTAATTTTAAAAAAAAAACATTTGTTTGACACAAAAGTTGATATTGTTTGGGTCAGACTTGAAAAACTCTCCCTATGCAGGATTCACCAAAATACCAGTCAACAAGTCAACCTTGAAAGCTGTTTTAAAGCCTTAATAACAATAGTAAATACAATTGCACCCTCTCCATATATTTCATAAAACAATCTTTAAACATATCTTCTTTTTTTTTTCAGATTTATTTTTACATAATTATACAGTATCAAGACTGAATGCTTTCCACCAAAGTGAAACCAAACCTACAAACTGTGATCCAACATCTCCTGCCTGTGTTATAGACCTTACTTCCAATACATTCCACAATGTAGTTATGGATAACAGAAAAGTGAGGTTTATTATTTGTGGCACTTCTAATATATAACTGTGGGTGGTTGGAGGGAGTTTCCTGTTGCCCTTGTGCTTTCTGAGATAAAGGGGAACAGGAAGCTGATATGTTTGTGATGTCTTTGTATTGTCCTGTATTTGTCCTGTGATGTTTTTGTTAGTTGCCAGTGATGTCTGGGGTGGTTTCCTTCATCCATTGGACTGGCACACCGTCATGTGAGTGAAATAAAGTATGATGTTAAACCCCAATCAAACAAACAAACATCTTATATATAACCCATGTTTTTTTTTAAAGATTTCTTATTTAAAGGCACTTGCATTACACTTGTCTCGAGTGTGCTTAATGTATGTTGTAAGGGTTGACCAACTGTTGTGACTATATTAGAAGTGGACTAGACTGTTATGTATGGTATCTTCAATGTCTTATCATTGACACAGCCAAACAAATAAGTGTATAATATATAGTCATTTTAATATTTAAGAAAATGGTGATAGGACTTAAGATTAGCAATTCTTTTCATAGGATTAGATTCAAGTGAAATTTGTATACACCTTTTCTCTGACATTTTACAGTTCAAGTTTGAGTTTTGTCCATTGTCAGCAATGTTTTGTCATAATGGTTGGTAGTAGACTTGTGTTGCTTTCTGTTACCAATAATTTGATAAAATGACCTCTAATTTCAGGATGTGTTGGTGCTATTCTATGCCTCCTGGTGTGGATTCTGTTCTAATCTATTCCATGTCTACCTCGCCTTAGCCAGATACTTCAAATCAGCACAAAATATTCTCTTTACAAGGTATTTAATCTCTGTAGTTGCACAAAAATATCTGATTGTAGAAAGTTGACAATAAGTTGTGTACACTCAAAACATCTCTATGTAGGATGGAAGTTGACAAAAAGTTTTGTACGCTCCAAAATATCTGATTGTAGGAAGTTGACAATAAGTTGTGTACACTCAAAACATCTCTATGTAGGATGGAAGTTGACAAAAAGTTTTGTACGCTCAAAAATATCTGATTGTAGGAAGTTTAATAATGAATATAAAGTTGTAAGAGTTGGTTTTCATACTATTTTACCTCTATTTACATGTAAATGAAGAACCTTCGGCCTGGCATAAAGCACTAATCAAACCGGACCATGCAATGGCTTTATATGAGACTACCTAGTCCTACTGGTCCTTGTTGTCTGTGACACCGATAGGGGCTAGTGCAACAAACTAAGTCTTACAAAATCTGCTAGCCAGCGTGAATAATATCACAAGATATAACCCGGATTGTTTTGTCTTTTTATAGATTGAATGCGGATCGAAATGATTTACCCTGGGAGTTTACTGTCGACACTTATCCAACCTTAATCTTCTTTCCAGCATCCAGGTTTGTACTTGTTTTACAGCATTGTTAATGGTGACCCTCTGGCAAACGCTATGCGGCCGTGGCTTAGTGGTTAGCGAGTGCGCTTTCTGAGCCTTCTTCGATGTACCGTTCACAGAATCAAGTTTGCTGTCGACCCTCAGGTATATGAGTGAGTCACAAGATGTGGCTCCGGCAATCGCGGGGGGGGGGTTTAAGAGGTTTCCTCTCGGTTTTCCATCGTAATAAGGCAAGGAGCAATGTTAAGTGGACAGTCCATCGTCATATAAGTGAAATACCCTTGAGTACGACGTTAAACCCCAATCAAACAAACAAACAAACTCTGGCAAACGACAGTATGTTTAAAGTGCATCTATAATGATTATGTCTTTACCTAGCAAGTGAGGAACATTAATTTTCCACACAGCAAATTTGTTGTATGTGACTTGTTGAAAGCAACAACTCTTTGCCAGAAGCATTGGCAGGTTATAGGAATGTGATTACTCCAATAAAATATTGGTAAGAGTTAATATAAACTATGCACTTGACCGATTGATGTTTAATAATATTGGTAAGAGTTAATATAAACTATGCACTTGACCGATTGATGTTTAATAATATTGAAAGTAATCTTATTTCTGTATTTTGTTGACAGAAAAGCTGACAGTGTTGTCTTCCCGGATGTTTTACCCAAAACTCTTCCAAACCTCATCAAGTTTGTTCTCCGTCATTCCACTCAAGATTTGCGTATAGACACAGCTACGGGGATCTGTGCAGAGTCTTGTGTTCGCAGAAATAAACGCGAAGTCTCCTACACAATCCTGGAAATGTACAAACATGTTCGGAAATTAAAAAGAAAAATTCAGGTTGTGTCAAATTTAGTTGATGAAGCCAAAAATAAAGTAGTTTCCAAAGATTATTTGGAGACTCAAAATTTTCGCACTGAACTGACACAGAGTCAGTTTATGTTTTTAAAAAGACAACTTAGCAAGACAGAACATCAAGTGCAAAGTGCTAAACTTTTAGAAAAATTATTATCAGAGAGTGGAACGAAGCTTGCAACTAAAGTGTTGGAACAATTTCAAATGGAGCACAAATTGCTGCAAAGAAACTTTCTAAAAGTTGTGGAAAGCTTTGATAGTAAAATGAAACAGGAGTTGTAACATCAGGAAGAATCTTTATTTTGTAAATTCAGTGTGTATATTTGGAATTTAATAGTCACTTCTAGAATGAATGAATTTTGTTGTGTTTGTTTTATAAAGAAATTAATTAATGAATTCAATTAAATTTAATTTAATTAGTACAATTTTTGATGCAATTGACATGTAGATGTAGTCATTTCTTTTAATACATTCTATTGTCTGGCAAACTTTCCTTATATCAGATTTTTTGTTTTTCCTGGAATAAATAGAGCAGATAATCCTGACATTTGGAATTAGACTCGTGAAGTCTGGATATACCATATAAAACACACCAGTAGTTATTCCATACAAAGACAGGACAAGAAGGTTGTATTTGTTTTGCTTTTAATTGACCGGTCATCTTTTTTTTTTTGCCAGTGACATCAAGGGTGGTTTCCTTCACTCGTTGATCTGGCATGCCGTCCTATAAATGAAATAACATTGAGTACAGCATAAAACTCAATATCATTTTTGTATTTTACATTCCCCCTGTATAAAATTTGTTACAAGATCTGGGAATATGTTCTCCTAATGTTCACACAACTGGCACCTGTATCCAGCCATAAAATAGCTTATACAGGAAGCTTATGGATGAACAAAATCACAGGTCTGTTTTCCAGGTGGATTATTGTTTAATTACTCCTTTTTATTTTTGTGATGTCAGGATGTTGTTATGTACTTTGTTGTAAGATGATATTCCAGTACCATCTTTGTTGTTCTGGGTAATTCTCTGGTGTTTCTGCCTTCTTTGTGTTTGAAAATGTAGAAAAAGTGAATAACAATAGGGTCCATCATAAACTATTATCTGACTCACTCCCTCGTAGTACAATAAATATCACTCTGTTTAATATTATAAATCAGGAACATCACTCGCCTTGGCTGGTGATTTTGCTAACTGATAACTGTTGTAATACACAAGGTTTTCTTGGAAAACCTCTATTTATTTGTTTGGATTTTGTCCAGTTGTAAATATGATAATCCATCAGATGTTAATCTTACAAACACTCTAATCCAGTAATTGTTGACCAGGTGTCTAATATTTATTTGTTTCTGGCACCTGTCTCATCTAGTCAGATATTTATTCTCATTTTACTAGGACTGGTTGTTTAAAAGGCTATCCATTTAATCCCGAATGAGATTGTGACACTCCACGTCTTTGTACATTGAATGGAGTTGATTTATTTCTTCACCAATTTATAATTATAGAGATCATAACATGTGGAGAAGTCAAACAGACAATCCTGTCCAACTCCCCAAAAATGTGCTGATTTTACAAAAGTGATCGATAGTTTAAAGGTGAATGTTTTAATGTAAATACGCAGAAAAGGATTAATGTCAAGAATCAACATTGCTAGTTACCAAGGACAATGATTATCTACTATTAGCAACTTATTAATCAGTATTTGTACAGCCTGGCCCTGAAGTGATGTTCAGTTTCATGAAGTTAGTGATGGGTAGATTGATCTATCAAGTTGTCAGTTTCATGAAGTTAGTGATGGGTAGATTGATCGGAGTTGCCACAGGAGTGAAATAACCTTCAGTAAAGCAAATCACCCAGCCAATCAATTAGTTCTATACATCAGTTCATGTTTTGTTAGCCTATGTTTATAGATCGTTGTATTACCGTATAGATATGATAAACACTTATCATCAAGCAAGTGCTCCAATAAATGTATGGGAGTGTTTATCTATTCTCAAAAACTTAGTTCCCTTAAATATGGCAATATTTGTTATGTACTTAAGTTTAAAACATTCAGAGATTACTTACTTTGTGAGCTTATATGTATAATACACACATTATGATTATATAATAACGTGTTAATTTAAAGTTCTGTTTATATTAAATTGTTTCTTTTATCAAGGTTAGATCGACCCTTTCTCAAACATGTGTTATGTTGGCATATGAACACTGACATGTACTGGATTTATATGCACATGTACCAAAAATATATAATAGAATAAGCTAACAAAAAGGTATTCCCTATTTTTATTGTTACTTATCCTTCTGCCAAAATCATATCTGTATATTTTTGTTGGTGTAAAGAAATGAAATATCCTATGGATATGAAGTGAATGTGTTAATTTTGTTTTGATATCCAACAGTAAAATGTAATGGCCTTAATTACTGTATGAAGAAACTCAGATCTATGTATATTGTTATTGTATTCAGATGCATTCTGTAAATAGTGAAGGATTTCTATATTTTGGTACACAATATAATGTATAACTGAATATACTGTGCACATGTATGTTGTAATTTCACTGTGCCTTTCTATGAAAACACAGATGACCTGAAATTACTAAAGGGTGCATAGCTTTGGTGGTTACACATGCTCTCATTCAAACTACAGTTTAAAGGTTTAAGGCATATCAAATTTTCAGGACAAAGGGATATGGGTTTATCCGCTTTCTCAAGTTGTTAAGGGGAGGTGCCTGTGCAGGTGTACATTGAGCAAAGGGCTTTAACTGTAGTGTTCTGAGTGAGATAACTGGAAGCACATTGCTAAACCGGTATATACTTCCTGTAAACAGAAATGTCTACATTTCACGAACTTCAATGTACAGAATTTGACAGACCGGTGACTAGATTTCGATAGTTTATTATGCAAATTACGTATCCATTCTTAATTTCACCTTACATAAACGACATGCCGCTAACACTCAAAACAAACCAGAATGTGAGATAGAATCCATTGTGGGGTATCCATGCCATTAATGTAAATATCAGGAAGGTATCAAATCTCCGGGCTATTTGTGGATTCATTTATCTTTCACCATTGGCTAGTTGATGTACTCAATAAGTCTATAACCAGATGAGCAAATTTTCATGTACGTTTGTAAAGTTTTTTAATTGTTTAATCAGTACACACCGTCACTTCATATATATTTTGCATGACTAGTGCTTGAAAATTTTCTGTTAAGAAATATGAATTGCCCGCTCAATTACTGGAATCACTTACATGGGAAATGTGAATATCTCAATTGTAAATAAAATGTTTAATATATGAATTTTTATTACGCAATATAAATGATATATCAATTATAGATGATTTCTTTCAGAATAAATCAAGAACTATTTCATACATTTTTTCTTGGAGTTATTTTTTTAAACAACAAAATCAGCTGTACATTATCCTGCCCTTATTACACCTATCAGTGGTGGATAGAGGATTTTGTAAAATGGGGGTCGGTAGGACTATCACAGCTCAATAGGTGAGAAAGCTCGGAGAATGTTGAAGTGGCAATCTCAGCCAATATTGGCATTGAAATTTGGTCAGTCGTTTTGTTGTCTAAAAGTCTGCGTGTTATTGCATGTTAACTTGCTAAAGTCTAAAAGCTGGAAATATTTTTTGTGGTAGCCATTTAAAGTTCACTTTAAAAATGATGTAAGTTGGAGCTGCAATCTAGGATCATTTTGGAAATATATTCAGAGTGAAGACATTGAGAAGATTAATGTTTTATTATGTCAAGTTACTACACTTCTTTTTGTGTCATTCAAATTGTCAGTTAAATTCAGTATTGGGCATTTTTAATCTTTGGGTTTTCGTTATAGATCACACCACCATTAAGAGAGTGTATTTTCTTTGATTTCTCAGCATTGTCTCCCAAAGCTATTTAGATGTCAGAGGCCACATGAACGTTCAAAATAAAACTTGTTTGAGGATATAGAAGGTCAAATTGTGTTTGGTTGGGCCTAAGGCTAAGTATTTCACCTTTGTGAGGACAGTTTTTTCACTCGGCTTTATTTTCAATACATTGGAAAAACGGCAAGAAACCGCATAAAAACGGCCCCTGCCATTGCCAGAGCAATATCATGTGACTCCCTCTTATACACGAGAGAAGGACCCGAACCCATGAGCAGTATATTGAAGGAGGACTAGTATGCCAAAACGCTTAACAATCATGGGCCGAGTGATTGGTAATTTTATACTCGTTTGCATTGAATAAGCAGTAAGATAAAAAAGATTTGTTTGTTTGATTGGGGTTTAACGTCATTTTCAAGGGTATTTCACTTATATAATGGATTGTCCATTTCACACTGTTCCTCGACAATTTATGGTGGGAAACCTTGTAAAAACCACACCCACGATTGCCGGAGCCACATCGTGTGACTCCCTCATACCAGAGGGTTGACAGATGGACTCGATCCTGTGAACAGCACTCACTAACCACTAGGCCACCGTTGAGGGCAGATAATAAAGATTGTTTGTTTGATTGGAGTTTAACGTCGTACTTAATGTTATTTCACTCACATGACGGCGTGCCATCCCAATGGGTGAAGGAAACCGCCCTTGACACCACTGGCAACAAACAAAAACATCACAGGGCAAATACAGGACACTCAAAGGACAATACAAAGACTTCACAAACATATCAGCTTCCTGTTCCTCTTTAGCTCTGAAAGCACCAGGGCAACACAGTTTCTTTTAGCAAGATGAACCAATGTTAAAGAAAAAAAAAGCATAAGCCTTAAGTTTTTTTCATTTTATTTCAGCACTTTCAGAATTCGAAAAGTTATAGATTGAAAAATTGATGGAGACTTTGTCTGAAATGTCCTGTCTATATACATACACACTGCAGGCATACTTTAAACAAATTGCCATTCTTGATATATTTTGAACTAAGAAATCAACATGTAACTGTTTTAGTTATGGATGTAGTCTAAGTAAATTTGTCATCATGTTATAATGTCTTTGTTTTTAGAAGGCTGGAACTCAGGTGTGTGAGGCCAGAAGGTAGGATTTTTGGGGTCCATAGCTTTCTCCGGGAAGTACTGGTTGAACATTTCCATGGTCATGTCACTCGGCTTGGGGATCTTGTCAAGGCGGTTCAGCTGAAAAGGAAAAGAAACATGAAGAAGATGTTCAACTAGTTTCAACGTAGTACTCTAGGGTATTTCATGATGGCTTGTCCATTTCACATTGTTCCTTGCTAAAATATAGTTGAAAATCAGGAGGAAACCTTGTTAAAACTACCCGTGCGATTGCAGGAGTCACATCATGTGACTTACTCATATACCTGATGGTCGACAGATGGACTCAAACCAGAAAACAGTACATCAGAGCAGGATAAGTAGGCAGACACAATCAATAACTAGTTAACACAGGTTCTAAATTTTATCAACAAACATATCAAGAGCCACATAAAACAAAAATAAAACAGGGCTTTGAATCCATTGGTTGGGTTCAATGCCATTGCTATAAAGGTTATTTCAATCATATGATGTCATGGCAATCCAAGGGGTGAGATTGATTGATTGATGTTTGACGTCGTGCTTAAGGGTATTTCACTTATATGACAATGGTGTATTCCAACAATAATTCACACTAGCACAACCAAGATATGAAGCATTTCCTCCAGTGCTAAGTAAAGACAGTATTGCTACTCTTCAAACAAACTGCCCTTAGCCCGAGGGCCCAAAGGGTGGGAGAAACCATCATCAACGTCCCAGAAAACAAACAATGATGAGAAAGAAGTACAGGACAATATAGATGGCATACGTGTGCATATTTACTGTGCAAAACATCACAACAAATCCACTTCCTTTTACCACTAAGATCCAAGAGCGCCAAGGCAACATGAAGCTGTCTCGGGGTAAATCGTAAAATATCACACAAGTATTGTCATACATTTCTCTACAAATCCTTCATAAAGTCAGTACATTACAAATTTTCTCCCTAAACATATAATTTAATCTCAACTATAATTGCATGTTTTAATAGATGTGAAGAAAGCTCCAGCCAACCACACCCCAGGAGCCTGGACATTAACCCTAGCAAGCCCAGATGTCAGATTATAGAAGACTGTCCCACTTTTGGGCCGTTATCATACTCTCTTGCTATCAAAATAAATGAGATCAGATGGATTTCAGATCATTAACAAAATGTTTAATACAGTCCATATAATTAAATGCAGAGTTTTGCACACCAAAACTAAACAATGTTAAAAATATTCTATAATCTAACTAATAGTTACCTGGCTTCTCAAAAATGAAAAGCCCAATATGCTAAGCCTTTAGGTTTACCTGATAAGTTCTTGACATGACAAATAATGAACGAAATAAAACTGGTAAGACAGTAGTATATTTTACTTACCATTTGCTTAGCCTCATCAATGTTTTTCTGTAGTTGAGTCACATATGTTTTGCTGTTTGTTTCCTGTCAAGAAAAATATTGAAATAATTATCTGCTTCAAATCTACAAGACCATCCTGTAAGTATGCAATTTTAGTGATCAAAAGTTAAGTTCAAGGGTTACCTCTTGGGATAACCCACAATGCTATTGCGAAACTATTGCAGTAAGTAGGACAGTCACACATTTGTGAAAATATGATTTCTTTTAAAATTCAAAGCAGAATATGTATGATATTTTTTCTATTTTTAATGCATAATATAGAAATTAAATGTAACTGTTGCTATTTCTACATGTATTTGTTTAAATCGTTCTGTCGACAAAGGTATGGGTTAATCAAACATTTTCTGTTCCTTTAACATAAGGCGAAAAATCAAAGAGGCTCCTATTATATTCAACTCACTGCCTGGCCTTTCTCGCTGTCAACCTTGGCTGCCAAGTTGGACTTGTCCTTTGGGTAAGGGATGTTTAATCCTTTATACTGAAACCAGAGAAAAAAAATACTCAAGGGTATTTCACTTATATGTGGCTGAATTGTTCCCTTTTGGTTGTGTCATACTTAAATACAGTGGAAAACTGAAGAGACACCTGGAAAAACAACTCTGAGATTGCTAAAGTAACCTTGTGTGACTGCCTAATAACGCAGCTCGACAAGGTGAGCGATAAACTGAAGGATATCAGAAGCCTAATATGTCAATCACTGAACCAAGACATACATATTTACTGTAGGCATAGAGGACATTTGATAGATTGATTGATTGATTGTGAATGACTTTTGCTTAAGTGTATTTTGCATACCAGTACCTAGAGCAATGTTTTTAATTATTTGTGTAATCCTGATAAATCTCTTTTCAATAATTTTTATCGTGAAAATGGAATTCCTGAAATTACGCTAGGAATGCTTTAAAATTAGACATAATCTCATCGCTTTTTGTTTGTTTGATTAGCATTTAACTCCGTAATTAAGGTTATTTCGCTTATATGACGGCCATTGGGTGAAGTAAACCACCTTCCACACCACTGACAACAAACAAACAATGATAATAGATTGTTAGTTTGATTGTTTGATTGGGGTTTAACGTCGTACTCAAGGGTATTTCACTTTTATCATGATGGATTGTCCACTTCACACTGTTACTTGCCTCATTACGGTGGAAAACCCGAGAGGAAACCTCATAAAAACCACCCCTGCGATTGCCGGAGCCAGATTGTGTGACTCACTCATATACCTGATGGTCACAAACAGTAAATTGGAGTAGGATTAGGAAGCGCAAACGCTACCACTAAGCCACGGCCGCAGGCCCTACAATGATGATAGAGGATAATCACAAGACACAATACAAAGACATCACAAAGAGCTCAGCTTCATGTTGCCCCAGAGACCACCAGGGCAACAGGAAGTTAAAATTGAGTAAAAATAAGCTGGTCATTCAACATCACGTACATTTCAAGCAATCCATTATTTTGAAAAGAAGGTGCATTCCAAATGTGAATTTTATCCGAGCACTTTTTTAAATAAATAATAAAAAATTACAATCTAGGATTCTCAATTGTTCTATTCATGTGATTACTTACAGCCTGTTCAAACTGCTCAGCTAAGGCTGGGGTGGCCAAAGCCCTTTTATAAAGGGCAAAATCAATATTAGGAAGTTTCTCTGGAAACTGATGCACACTGTAAAAAATAAACAAAAGAACAATTTTGTAGCACGATAGTAGAAAGAAACAAACTGATGTTTACTGAGCCAAGCCAAACTTGCAATTCTGTCCAAAAAAGAAGAAGGACGACAAAAGGTAAGAGTTTTCCCCCCTTGGTTTGAAATTAATAAAAATATTTTGATCAGTAATTTTTAAATAAAGCTGTCAAATTGTTGTTCTTTAACATAGAATGTCCCTCAATATTTACACAGATTTTGATTGGTAATCTCCATTCACCAACCCTTATTTCCATCCCTGTTTACCATCACTCTTCAACAGAAGTGCAAAATGGCCAGTAAGAAATGGATAAATTTGACTCCTATGAAGGCATGCCAGCCTAATGGGTGACATCTCATGATGACAGAATGACAGAATGTGGGGGACACTTGTATCTTCTATCTGTATGTCTATTCTTGTTACGAAGAAAATTTGTACCATTCAGTTTTTATTTTCAGGAAAATAATTTTGTTAAATATATGGGATATTTCACATAGGCAAGCTCACCTCAATCATAATATAAACAAGAGACCCATGAATGGATCTTGACGCCCACACTGTTAAGATAGTTTGTAGAGAAGGGTCTAAGAGGGGACAGATTCACGAATTGATTTTCCATCTTGTGCCTAAGCCAGTATAGGAAGAGGCTGTAGGGGAATGGGGCCGATTATCGGCCCCAAATAGATAGGCAGATTAAGCCCTGTATACATATGTACACTTTACCACAATGAACAACACAGTGTTCTAAGCCAGAGATATGTCTACTGACAGTAATTAAGTTTACAGAATACAATGAAAGCCATATGCATATACATATGTACACTTTACGAGACTATAGAAA
>JAQQZZ010116628.1:0-29570 GCA_030265115.1 Mopalia vespertina | reverse complement strand
TAGTCTCCCTTAGACCAGTCCACGACAAGACGTCAGTGTACAATCCAAATCAAAAATGGGCCTACGCTGTGAACTAAAACATCTGAATGACAATTACCTATTCCACACGCGCACCGAATGTTGCTCAACGGTTTCATTTTAATGGACACTATTAGAGCTTTATGTGTTTTGCAAACATCCAACCTGTTTTATATTAATATAACATGGTTAATTGACAACTTGTTGTACTCGGATCGGCAAACAAAATACGATTTGCTTGTGCTGCCTTTCATTGTCACGTGTATACTTAGCCTTACCGCATCAGAATTGCATGCGTCTTGTTTTTGTGTCGCCAGGGTTATGCACGGTTTTCTTCACCCATTCGTCTAGCGCATCGTCGTATAAGATAAATGATAAGTGGCAACAATATAATAAAATTACATTTTAACGGTCGATCTACAGCTGTAATTCAACGTTGCATCAATAGAAAAATATTAATTTTGTTTTAAGCTGATAATTTTTTGACAAGTGAATCGTTATTAAAATTAATTTGGTACACGATAAATTCAGATATGTTTCGATGCAACACAAGTTTAAATACAAAGCCGACATCCCTTTAATGATCATCTTTCAACACCTTACAATCCATCCTTCCTTTCCAAAAATGTATGTGAGCGTAGTACAGAACGTTTACTGAAGGAGCCTGATCTTACATTACAAAAGGCTAATACGATTGCTCAACGTATTAGAGCAAACTTTAAAGAGACAAGATGTATTTCCCGAGATAAAGCCTAGCCTTAGTCTACGGTCAAATTGTGGGAAACCATCCAATAATTGTACACGACAGAGTAACTACAACAGCTGTTTCAAACCAGGCAATCAGTATTTTAGATGTGGATCCTACAACCATATAGCTAAACAGCCGAAGTCTCCTGCCATGAACTACACCTGTAAACCGTGCTCTAAAAATTGTCATTACAAACAACAGTGCCTACAGATTGAGACGCATTCTCAAGGTACTATTTGTAGTTACTTCTGAGTAGAAGGCTGAGTGGTCTAGGTGGCCTGTATTTACTGCATTTACTCTGAGGATCGTGGGTTCGATTCCCGGACTGGTTTCAACCTGAAAAAATTTCTGATCTGGAATCGGTTCAAACTAAGAAAGTGTTATCCCAAAATAACGAAAATACTGTTAATCTTCGCTTGCTAAAAGACACAAAAATTATTCATATCTGTATATATGTTTAGTACGAAGAAATTTAGAATATGCTTGCGTAATTTGGAACCCGTACCAAAAGACATAATGTGAAGGAATAAATGGTGTTCAAAAAAGATTTGTGAAATTTTTATGTTACGAATCGTCTCTTGAGTATCATCGCAAAGATTATGATGATCTGTGTAAACGTTTCAATTTACCATCTCTTGGTTGTTGACGAAAATGTTTTGATTTAATATATCTACATCGTTGTCTAAATAGTTCTTTTAATTCACCTTATCTTATAGGAATGATATCTTATAAAGTACCAACTAAAATATCATGGGCTGAGAACCTATTTTATCCACCTACCTGTCGTTTATTGTTAAGGAAAAATTAGATCTCAACATCTTTTTAACACTGTGACTTGCTCGTATGATATCGATATCTTTACCCCATTTACACAATTTAAAAGCAAATATAGATCAATTTCATACTTTTGACTCTGATTTTTCTTGCTTTTTGGCAACTTAGAATCTCGCCTTTACCCTTATGTATTTATAATTCTATCTGTTCCTGTTATTATCTGTTATTTTGTTAAAATCTCTGTTAATGGATCCCTTGGATCTGTATGAGTAGGATTCAATAAACTAAACTAAACTATCTCTGTTAACGTCTATAAATTAGCCCCGAACAAGCAACCATATAGGTAAGAAAAAGGCCATAGTCAGCGTTTGGTCCACGGCGTTGTTTGATATCTTATGGCGATGAATATCTTAACCAAAATACCACGAAGCAGAACACCTTCCATACATCTAAGTATGGAGTCCAGTATGAACATGGCAATACCGTGCAGACTACGCAATTTAAACACAGTCGTTCGCAACAGGCAATTTACAGAACACAATGAATAACTTAACTCTTACAAAATATAGTCTGGAGATGTGATTGACAGGATAATTGTGATAGGCTGAGACAGTGCCAGAGACTGAAAAGAGTCAAACAACCAGACGCTCTGGTAGACGTTGATAACAATTCATAGAAATGTGGGAAAATTAACAACAGTGGTACACTGTTCTAATTCAACAGACATCAACCCTATAAAACTCAAGTGTCAAGGCGTTTTATTCTTTTTTGTCTTTTACAGATGATGTGGTAGCAGCTGACCAAATGACATTGGAACCGAGCATCTTCCTAATATACACTAATCCTAAGCTTTCCTGGCACGATGCTGATGAACTATGTCGTTCTAGTAGCCAAGGCCGTAGTCTTTTCCATATATTGTCGGATGAGGATCTTATCTTGGCGACCGTGCAAGGAAAACTGAAGTTCACTTCGTGAGTGTTGGCTAGTAGTTGTTTATTATTATATAAATCCATGGCCCAGTAACAAGATTACTGATGTATGCTTCGTGTGTGTTGACTTCAATAGTAGTTTATTTGTATATAAAGTGATATATGCCCAATAACAATATTACTGGAGTTCTCTTCGTGAGTGTTGACTCCAATGTTAGAATATTTGAAGATATGGCCACAGACCCAAATACAAGATAATCATTTATACAGGCAAGAAATAGTATACATTTGAACAAAAACGTTTTCATATACAATTTAGACACCCTCTAAAGACATTATCTTATTTGGGGCTTTATTACAGAATAGGACTAGTTGTTTAAGTTCATTACCCGATTTAGTGGACATTAATAATGGACATTTAAATAGTGTCCTGCCAAATATTTCGATAAAAAGAGAGTTTGTCGCAAATTTTCATGGACTGTATATACCATAATAACAGAAATCGAATCCTCTATAGCCTTCATGTTACAAAGACAACAAGTACTTAAATCCCACAGAGTTCCCTTATGCCAACATCAACTTTAAGACCAGCAGTTACAACAATAAATGTTGCTTTAGGTCTTGCTGGACCCCTTGGTCGATTTTCAGAACACCTGTTGTATTTAGTCTCTTATGCAGAAGAATATTAATCTGTACCATACATATGCATATATGTTTAGAAAGCTTGGATACCCAGGATTACATAGTTGTGCATGTGGTGAAAATCCAATAATTATTTTTTTGAATATTGCAAAATGAGTAAATGTCAACAGAAAAAAATAGACGGCATTTGTCATGGTTTATTTCTCGAAGTGCAATAACGGTAAGACAAAATAAATTAGTAGACCAAGTAGAACAGTCCTTGAACTAGTAAATAGTAACAAATAAATTAGTAGACCAAGTAGAACAGTCCTTGAACCAGTAAACTGTTCCTCATTTTAACAAATTTTTTATTAGAACGACCCCAGTGGATTTTTTTGTCTTTCCCAACTTGGAAAGTCTTTTAAAAATGTAAAATACAACTTTCAGAAAACATTTTTTAAAAAAGCAAGGGCGAACTAAACAATGAGACACCGTTTACTAGATCGCATTGTGCTATTAACAATGGTACAAATTTGAAGTTTCTAACTTGAATGGTTTTCTAGAAATACGCCTTGGAAAATATACAGTCAGCTTAAAAATTAAGTGCCAGAAATAGGCAATTAAAGTTTTGCGACTTGAATATATGATCATGTCATAGAATATCAAGTAATTTCTACAGAATCTGGAAAGTTGATTTTCTGAACATGTCTATTGTAAAACAGTTATGTAACGTAAATTACCTCCTCGGCATGCATGATGTGCACTGACGACCGAAACATTAATGCACAATATACCAAGGTTTGTTTAAAGGAACCGTTGAAACAAGTATGGGCCTATTCAAGTAATCACGTCAGACACGGTGCACTAAATATTTGACTTGTTTCCTTCTCATTCCAGGCTTTGGATTGGCCTTACTTCTACAACAACAACAACAAAGCCAACGCCAGTCTGGGGTAACTGTCAACCGTATAATGAAAGTATCTACAAGGAAGCGTTTGAAAGTCCGCATAGTGAATATTCACAAACCAAAAGATGTGCCTTATGGCTGGGAACATATCAATGGGAGTGGCGGAATTGTGGGGAATACCATGGGTTTGCCTGTGCCAACAATGCTTCGGGTAGGTTTGCGTCGCTGTTCGACAAGTTTAAATGTATAAACCACAACGCGTTCGTCTCTTCAACTGATTTATGAAACCGTCTGCCATTTGCGTTTTCGCGACTGGTGACATCTCCCACTAATATGCATTAATTACCACGAAACCTTTTATCTGAGGGTTGTTTAGCGCTACAGCGAATCGATGTGTCCCACTAAGCGCTCTGCATGGACTGTTTGACGCGAAAGTAAAGCAATGTGTCCTTAAGGGTCCCGCGGCCGTGGCTAAGTGGTAGCGTGTGCGTTTATTAATCCGATTCGATTTACCGTTCACAAGATCGAGTCCGTCTGTCGACCATCATGTATATGAGTGAGTCACAAGATGTGGCTCCGACAATCGCGGGGGTGTTTTTACGAGGTTTTCTCCCGGTTTGCCACGGTAATTAGGCAAGGAGCAGTGTGAAGTAGAAAATCCGTCGTCCTATAAGTCAAATATCCTTGAGTACGACGTTAAACCCCAATCATACAAACAAACAAGCTTGGCAGGGGCCTTTTAACGGGACTGAAGCAATGTGTCCGAATAAACGCTTTGCAGAGACTGTTTGACGGGACATTGAAGCAATGTATCCGACTAAACGCTTTGCAAGGCCTTTGTTTCACGGGACAGCGAAGCAATGTGTCCGACTAAACGCTCTGCTGGATTGGACTTGACAATGAAGAGATGTGTCCCCCTAAGCGCTTTGCAGGGGCTTTTTAATGTGACAATGAAGCGATGTATCCGACTAAACTTGGTTGCGCTGCGGAGCCGTGTTATATTTTGAATTAATGAAGTGAGAAAAAGCCGTGTTATATTGTGTTTTCACAAACCGTTTGAATCTTTCACAAGAAGAGGCTGACACTTGACATTGCGGTTCTAACACCATCTAACATTTTTTACTGATAATTTCCCAAACGTTACCTGACTATACTATTTCTGGAAAACCAAGTAATTGTGCTACTGACATACTAATCAGTAACCTATCCATAAGCGATGTCTTTATTAAAGAAATTCTCCCTGCGCTATATCTGTTTGTACGTATTTCTTCAAAGTAATCACACTGGCACAGGGATGTCGATTAATTAAAACCAATGAATTATCTCATGTTCTAAGTAAACTCCCAAAGACAAGTTTCTAAATATATGTATGCATGTATGGAATATATTACTATATATTTTCTTACAATATATATGTTTAATAGATGGAAATATCTTAGTGGAGAAAAGTTACTTCCCAAGGTGCGGCTCCGAGAAAAGAAGTTTCTGCCCAAAAGGAAAGTGCATTGAACCCCAAGAGTGCTCTCTACAGCGTAAGTCTGTAGTTTGTGGTTGGTATTGACAGTGAATAATCTTACATATTCTAAATAAGAATGGTATACCCTGTAACTGCGCAATGGTCTATTTTGTTTGGTTGGGTTTAAGGTTTGGCTGGTAAGGCGCGACTTATTATTTATTTCACACGAGTTAACAATAATGCAACATACACAGAATAGACTTATTTTTCACATGTAAACATATGTTCACTTATGTAAAATAAAACAATGATCGGTACGTATGTTAAAAATATGCATGTACGCCAACAGTTACATCGTTCTACCTCGACGCAATACAATTTTCTTTTATTTTCTTGCAGTAGAAATATAGCTATGCTCGACTAGACTCTAAACATTTTTAAAGTAAATGAAATCTTGACGGCTAATAAATTCATCCTTGACGTTTCTATGTGGTGTACGGAATTGATGAACTTCCTGCAGGATTGTACGAGATCATTCGATTGTATACGAAAGTCAGTAGCGCCAAAAAATGAAAAATGAATGAAGGCAAAAACAATAATTAACACCTGTAGACTAAAAGCAAAACCTGTAAACTAAAGGCAATAATTGGGTAAATATTTCAATATCTCATGCCGGTCACTTTGTGCCGCACATTGGCTTGAGGAAGAGCTCTATAGAGGGTAACGTGCTAAACTGAGGCAAGTATTCTGGCGGCATATCATAAACAGAGCGGCCCTTGTTTAAATAATTTCGAACAGCAAACCTTCAATACGGAAATTTATAAGAGTAATTGTGAAAGTTTTGTTAGGTAAGAAATAGTCATGAATGCCTTTATCAAACTTGGAAATGGATATTAATATCATGATAATAAGTCGCTATGACTTTTATTAAACTGTAGTATTGACATCGACAGAATCATAGTGCGATCTGTTTCAGATCGAGAAGTGAACAAGTGAAAAAGAATCCAGCAATCATTTTTTTAAATAAAGTTTATAACAATTAAATCATGTTTTCAAAATGTCTCGTGTGTTGATTTATTCCAGCTGCTAAGTACGTTGGACCATACGCGCTTTACCGTGATATGCCTCTTACTTGGAACGATGCATTCCATGCGTGCTCAAAGAGAAAAGATCTGTCTTCCGGTACTCGACTAGCCACTGTCACCCACCTAGAATTAGCGTGGGATATGACGTAAGCAGTCTCTCAAAAAAAAAATCGGTGACAAACAATGTTCTACAACTATTTTGGAATGCATTGATGGAATAATGTTTATTCATCAGAGAAAATTGCAGTATGAGTGAAAGTATTATATGTCCGGTCGAGTTTAATGATGAACTTCAGTAGCACGAGTATGAAGCAAACAGCGAAATCTGTGTTTCATCCTCTTTAAGCTGCCTAGTATCTTGAGTATTCTCCGTGGGAGACTTAAAATATCAAGGAAATCGATCCGTGCGCATGCAGCAAGCTTGCGACGCAATATCGAACAAGTTTGATCCTGTGAGTGTAGTCGCCGACTGCCTCGTGTGCCGCCTTAATTATCCAATCAGTAACCGAGATACAGTCACATGGTTTATAGTACCAAACTTTTGACGCACAGGTTTTTTTTTAAAGATCCATTAAAATTAAATTAAATTGAGTCTGTACCAACTATGCTTGACCTAAATTCTGAATGAAACAAATCTTCTATTAGGGCCTATCCATTTCTCCACCAAAATAATTTTTGCTCACTCGCCTGTATTTTTTTCCTCTTTTTTTTTTACAGGGGTTGGATTGGTTTGATAAGCTATAAGTATGAAGCTGATAGGTTTAAATATGCATGGACAACCTGTGATAACTTCACTCAGGAAACTTTGTTATATTGGGACAAGCCTCCGGACGAACGGCGGCGGTGCGCTTTTTTAAATGGACGACAAATTTCATGGTTGTCGTGCTCTGAGCGCCACGTATTCATCTGCGAGCAAGCAATTGGTAAGTTACGATTAACAACTCACTGCCAACTAAAGGTTGTTAAGTAGATGCGCTGGGAATAAAATTGCCAGTCTTCTATACCATTTATCTACGATAACATAATCGCAACAATCATGTTACTACAAAAATCTTACATATCAGCGAAAGGAATAACAGTATGTATGAGATCTCTTTTAGCATTTGACGTGTCAATGTCGAGTTAATTCTTCTTGGTGACTTGTTTGGGCTTCCCTTTTAAAGTCAACACTGTACCGTATATGACGAAACTATGCCATTCTGTTCATGCTTTCCAGGCACAGACATCGACGAGGAGCAATTGCCACAGTCAGAGGAGGAAATGGATTTCAGAAACTGTACCGATGTGCTTGATTCTTGTAGGAAGGACTTTTACGGATGTACCGGACTTTCTTCAGGTAAACACAAAACTAATGTTGTCACTAACTACAAAGTACGAATTGGCGCATGCTCAAATGGTCATTGTCTGAAGCACTACATTTCCGTTGACGCGCCCAAAACGTTACATTATTTTTGTATGGTGTACGAGTAAATTATTGCGAAAGGGCGAAAGATAAAATGAGCAAAGTAGAAGATACGACATAACATAGGTAGGCCTATACGTTTATAGACAAAATACATTTCCATTCATTCAAAATCATCGGGGGGGGGGGGGGGATCCTGATTTTGGCATAAACTTAATGTCTCTGAGAATTTGCACATATCCGGTTATTCAACAGGCTTAATCTTTTTCATTATTACATAATGGAGTCGTCTGTGGAGAAGCCACGTCCGTTCGGTTATAAAGCTTAAGACTCGCGCAACGCAATTTTTCGAAATAAAACTTTATTTACAGTAGCTAGCTTTCCTTCGTTTTGGATCAAATACATTTATGAAAACAATATATGTAAGTAACAGAAAAGAAATAATGTCTAACGTCTAACGTTATATCTTAAGTAAATACGATGTAAGAGCTTTGGTTTTTGCGGCTTACGCCCTCCAAACTCTTAATGACTATAAATCTAACGCTAGAGGTCGCGTAGGGAAGCATTATTTCAAAACCAATGACAAATTCAAAGTCTGAGCATCTTATTCCTTGGAAGTATTGTCCGGATTAAACACATCTGGAATTTTTAGCCTTCTATAAACTATGCAAACAAAAGAAACAAGAATTATTGCGAGAAATTGGTGCACGTCAAGTTTAGTCTCAAACTTTTAATCAATGACATTTTAGGCGTTTCAAATGATTCCTTTAACAACGAGCGGTTGGAAGGGAGCGTCCTGTTGCCCTGGTGCTTTCAGAACTAAGAAGAAACATGAAGCCGATCTGTTTGTGGTCTCTTTATATCATGCCTGTGATTGTCCGGCATTTGTCCAGTCTTATCTTTGTTTGTTGTCAGTGGCAAAATTTTGTCGTCTCCACATCTGGACGCTATCATATACGTATTTTAAAAATCTTTTAGAAACTCCACCTGTTGAAACCGAGAAAGGATCACGCGGTTTTTGCGTCGTTAACCCAGAGGCAGAAACCACCACATTCGACAAAACAACACTGAACGATGCAGAACCAAGTTCCACCCAGACCACCCCGCTAACCGATGAACCTGGCAGTAGTACTGTTAGGATAACGACTGGTATGGACAAGGTCACAACAGGCAAGACTACGATCAGACCGGACCCAGAAATCACTACAGCTGATAATGACATAACCGACACAAAGCCTACAACCGAAGGGAGTAGATCAACTTATGAAGTAACAACAGAAGACACAACCTTGGGCCTTACAACAGAAACACCCGAGGTAGGTATGTCTACGATAAACCTTTGAAATACGGACAGGCTTTTGTACGAATGCATGTACTAACACATTTACCTGCTCATATAATGATGTTAATAACGACATCTGTTCATTGAATTAGTTAATTGCGGAAAATATGCATAGAAAACTTGAGTCAATCGTATTCTATTTATACGGGAACCAAAACAAAATATTTAACCACTGAAAACTTTCGAATTAATGTGACTAAACCTAAATGCTGTTTGGATGGAACGCGTTGAAGTTTCGGATTAGAGATAGGGGTTGGAATGTTAGTAAAGTTTGCAAAGCGTCCATAGTTCTCAGTATTAAACCAGATTAAAATGCTTCTCCTGCCACTCTTGAATTATAGCTAGAAAATATTTTTGAATATGCTTTTTTGGAATAGGCCTTTTCATATTTCTAGACAAAAACTCATGGTTAGAGATAATACTTATAACTTGCCCTGACAAAAAGTTACTCAGGTTTTCTAGCTAAAGTAACTTAAACTAAACCATACAACTTAAAAACTACATATCTCACCTGAACATCATACTCCTCATTTTTTACTTTGGTGTTTATACTCTATTCATCCCTTACAATATACTTGTAGCGTATTTTAAGGCCAGACCATTGCGTTTGGTTGATACGTCGTGTGCATTATTTATTTGGACGAAACGAGCAAGACAAGTAGAGACACTAGTTCTAATGGCTTATTAATGATACGGGCTGATTGTATGATCTTTATAGTTACGCTTATTGAATGAAGTGTTCATTTTTTCCAGCACAACAAATATTCCTGCAATCAGAGCTGCAACTGTCGCTGTAAGTGCATCACAACAGTCTATGTCACTCTAGACAATTGGACTATTCTTCAAGAACAAAAGTCTCGTTGGATATCAGCGATTCTGGATGATCTGAGCCTCAACAAATCGTCTTTCTCTTCGATGCGACGCCGATACAACAGTGCCAAAGATACCCGTGAATCCGTAGCAACGATTGGTTCGTTAGGAGTTATCGTCCTTGTTGTAGTTCTTTTGGGAATTCTTTTGTTGGATCTTTCAGCTCTCGTCACAGATTTTCGCCTGTTGTCCAGAACGTTAGGCAAAGTTCTCCATCTCCAAGATAACCAAACTTAGATACAAATGAAAGTGAGATAATAAGATTAAACAGGGCTCATGGCAACAGCTTAAAATCACTGCCAACGACTCGTCGCACTTATATTTCGCTAAACAGTGTTCAAGACAAAATGTTTCAAGACAACGGCCTACATTATTCCTTTGTTTGTTTGTTTGTTTATTTGTTGGATTTGTTATTATATATTCCCTTGCTTTGTTCTGTATGCATGACATTAGGCCCGTGTACTCGACTGTATGTTTTCAGGTTAAATTGATCTATTCTAAACCCATGCCTAATATCTTGTTTGCTACATATTTATTACATATTTTCTATTCCATGTACATGGTCATTACCTTCTTTCAAAATGTCTATAGCTTTACTAACGAATAACAACTCGATATTGAGATTTATTACGAAACCTCTCTCGAACGAATATAAGTCTTGACTGATCCGGGCGAATAAACAAAATAAATAAACTACAAAAGCTGGCCGTTACTCTAGACTTTAACGCCACTGTTGTTGCATAATATGATGCATGTTAGATTGCTTTCTTTATTTTTATGTATGTTGAAGTATGTTGTTTTCAAATAAAATATTGAAAGTTCGTTTATCTCACACAATGACAATTTCTAGCACTAACGTAATTGCGTTTGCTGCCTCACCGACTGGGATACAAGTAAACAGACTTGAGACATAAAAGGAAACTTCGGCTTCGTTTCTAGTACCCTTAACACTAGAAATGTTTTGCACACACGACTCGTCGCACTTATATTTCCTGGGTCCTAGTGACGTGGTTTTCTGACTTTCACAAAAGGTTTCTAGCTAAGACGTGAGGGGATTCCCTTATTTGCAGTATTTTGATTTGAATGAAAACTCCACCAATTAGGGGAATCCCCAGAAATGAGAACTACGAATCCCGTCTCTAATGATTCTTGCAATTATTTAAAGGTAGTTCCAAATAGGTTTTAAATCGGATTTAAAGTGACTAAATTGCAATGGCAATACTATAAACTATCTATTAAAAATTCCATGTATTTCAGATTTTTAGAATTTATTTTTATTCACTTCCACACATGGGTATTTTCTTACAAGGCAGTCGGGCTGTGACATAGGCACAGGAAATTCCGCTCGGGACATCCCGTTTTACATAACGACGAGAAAATACCGGTGGTACACGAGGGTATCTAGATTGCGAAAAACACTGAACACCTCAGGACAAATATCAGGAAACTAACAAAATGCCGGCGATGTTTCTATAGATACCAGTCATGTGGTATAGTTCCGTTGTGACGTCACTCGTGATTCGCTGAACTGTCAGTACTACTGTAAACGGCATATTTCTGCGCCATTTATTAGGATTGGCAGTACTTTTACATTTAACATCAGACCATCAGAAAGGGTGCATCGTCCAATGACCACAGTGTTTGTATCACCTCGTTCGTGGCAGGTTCCCCTTTGGATACACAGTTTAGCGCAGCATTTCACTGGCTCCGTTGGGTAGAAAAACAATTGTTTCTAAATATTTGCATTGAGGCACTACGTCAAGATGGTCCCCATTCAGAACCAATCGTCCAATTGTTGTCACTTCTCAGCATTGCATCTTTTCTAAAAACGACTATGTTTGACTTTTAGAATTAACATAAAATTTGAATTTTTCACCAAGAACTAACAGACCTATATTAAATTGGGACTGAGACAATCACGAGATAAAATAGAAAAACATAACAAACCCCTTCGCTCTGAGAGCACCAGGGCAACGGGAAGCATCCTCCCAACCATACGTTTCAAGTAGTGGACATGTTATCCTCTTAGGGCTATAGGTTTGATATGATACCAGATAAAAAAAAAACGCTTTCAAGTACACTCTAAGAAACATTTGGCTCTAATGGAACCCTTTAAGCTTCTTCAGTCATGCCATGGCTCTGGTGAACCCTTAATGATTCCATATGGAACCCCCACAGCAACTGTTACAAGTATTTCTCTCTTTCTTCTTATATAAAAGAAACGTTTTCGTCATAATGGTTCCACATAGAACCATCCTCTTTTCTAAAGAACCCTCAAAGAACCATTATTTCTAAGAGTGTTGGCAAGTTCCACTGGGTGGAGTCTGATCGCCTCCTTTGAAACGTATGGAAATTTGTCCTACATCAATTATGTCCGAATCAAATACCTGTCGAAAATATAGGCCATTAAACATGAAGAAATTTGTTGGTGTCAGAAAGTTTTATTTACATGGGAATTGCGAATAATATATAAACCCAAATTATATTAAGTACAGTGAAATGTACTCGTGTTCCACAGAATCTTATAGAAATTTTAGCGCTAAACTGTAATGTATTGATGACAGAAGTACATAACAGTCTTCACAGGACATACTTAGTCCTGAAATAATATTTGTGACGTTTATTAGAAAGGGATAGTTTGGGGTTTTGTTTAATTTCATTTTGGGATAACACTTTTTCAGTTTGAACAGATTCTAGTCTGCACCTTGGATCCATGCTTATAAACAAATTCAGTGTATCAATATATCGTTTCATACATAGACCAATATGTCCTATTTTTAATATATCAAAGTTTTTGTAACACATTTAGCGCGACAGGAAATATATACACACTTTATTTGTTTAACATCGTTTTGCACATTTTCCTATATATCTGTGGAATTGCTGTCCGAATTTCCAAGTATGTTTCATAAAACCAATTCTTCGTCATATACTTGTCGAGTTGTTAGTTCCAATCGTGCATTAGGGCACTAGGCGCACTATTTTACAACCGCTTCACCGCCAAGATAAACAAAAAAATTAACAGATGTATATTGACGACAGCCCCACATCCAGAATTATCTGTGATAGGTTTATCCTGAAATACAAAAAAAAAATGTTAAAATGTTATCCATTATTTAATCAACGAAAGCATCCCAGAGTAGTTCTATCAAAACGACATACAACAGTTTACTGAATGTGTTTCAATTATGTCCTTACATAGCCTAAGTAACTAAGGTATTATAATTTGCCTTGATTATTGAGGATAACGTGAAACCAATGTTATACTTCTCCTCTGACGACTTGTCACTCAAATAGGTGAAACAAACCATTAACCTCCAGCGACAACATCACAAACCAAAGATAATACAAGGACAGACAGACAGTCCAAGGTTCCAGTGCAGGGCACCACGGCGAAAAGGGCTTATCTCCTTACTTTGTAGGAAACCTTGCAACTGTCTGCTGTTCTATTTATTTTGTTTGTGAGTATGAATGCGGTTTAACGTGGCACTCAGGGGTATATCACTTATATGACGACGGATTGTCCATTTCACACAATGTATTGTTTAAGTGCGGTAGGAGGAAATTTCGTAAACAAACTAGTGATTACCGGAGCCACACCGTGTGACTCGCTCATATACCTGATGATTGACGGACGGACTCAAAATCGTAAACGGTACATCAAAGTAGGATAAGTAGACACTGTCCAATATAAAATTACACATCCAGCGTCTTAAATATATTTGATCACATCCGTTACCGTGATAAAATGATCTTACATAACCATATATGGTAAACGACATTTCATGGCGTCAAGTAGGCCTACTGTGGCTCACGAAAGGTCAATTTCTGCGTAGTCCAATGAAAAGTAAGGGAAAATCAGCTGCTTGTCATAAAATGTACTATTATTATTACTAATAGTTTTCGCGAGCAGCTCTGTTATTTCAACATTCTATATCAACCAATCTCCACTGTATGTTAAAAAATTTCGTCATAAACGACATCACATAGATTTTACAGAACAAACCTGGGCCCGTTTACATATGACAAAATCCTTTAACGTATGTGAAAGGAATTTCACATATATCAAAAAAGACTAGTACATAAGTAAAATACAATAAACAACGAAATAAGTAATAAAACGACTTGGGATACAGACAGTTTTTGAGATAGTACGTTTGATGTAACATAATCTGATCTCGTTAAAATGCTTTGGAAATCTTGGTTAGATTTAAATGGGGGTTTCTTTATAATTATTTTGTCATTTTTAGACGCAAATCCTCCACATAGTTTATAAAGATGAACTAATTTTATTACCTCGTCATCCTCATCCTGCCAGATTTTGTCCAGTTTTCCTGTAAATTGTGTCGGCGGGGGTGGCTTTGTGGTGGTCGTTCGTCTGACTAAGCTCAATCCTGGTGTGTAATAAGCCTTTGGACAGAGAATAACATGAAACACGATGTGAAGTCGATACGGTATTTATAAGCGTCTTTGATATAAAGACGTATCCTAGTAAAAAAAAAGGTGAATTTAAACTTCTGCGTATCCGGTCACATAACTAATGTTAACTGGTCACTTCACAAATCATGATTCTTTCATTTGTAGTACATGAATGAGTCAACTTATCTGATAGATTTACCCACCTTCGTCCATGCTTTACAACCCAGCGCGTTGCATGTATACCCATGGTAACTTCTTTATCAAGTGATTGATTCTAAGTTAACTGGTCCAGTGGAGTAATTCTAAATTTCTATAATTTGACGTAAAAACGTCATAGGTATAAGGGGAGTAACTCTGACACTTTGGCATGCATGCCACATAAATATAACATATGCTGAAGGGCTTTGCCTAAGCCTCCATAAATACAAAAGAAGTCATCTGATCAAGGGGAGCAACTCTAATCAGTCAAAACGTCTCGTAACAATGTCATTTTGGGGCAAAGGTCGTAACTACAAACGCGCCATGTCACGTAAAGCAGTCATCTGGTAAGCGAATTACTCTTAATTTCTATATAGCCACGTACAGAAGCATTCTTGTGGAACCGTTTTCTGAAGAAGATTGGCTCATAGAATATGTTATGCGAATGTAAGGAAGACAGCTAGTCAATGGTTTCAACCCTAAATTTCTGCTATACACATAAAGAAATCGTCCTTATCAACGGAATAAAAATTCTACTATGACATGTAAACAAGTCATATGTTCAAAGAAAGTAACATTACATTTTCAATTAACCACGTGAACAAGTCACATTGTTAAAGGAAGAGGCATCAAACTTCTGTCATGTACAATAATCATTTGGTCATAAAAAATAACCCTTGACGTATTCTTTTTAAGAAACGAACTGACTATTATCTTCTGCTTAGTCTAGTTCAGAGGGTAATGGAAGTATGTTGAACACCGGCGTTGTCCTATAGCGACTCCTTTCTTAGTGCTCACCAATATTGGGACATTTCTAGCTAATTGGATAATAAGTAAAGTAATTTCATCTCTGTATGATAGAGCTCTTCAGCTGTGTCTGTATGTAACAACTTTCTGAAGCCCTACTTCAATTCACCCTAATCAGTGTTCAGGCAATTATACTAAAAAAATTAATTTAATAGTACCTTTATAATGGAGTCCCTTTTTAAATACAAACTACATTTGAAGACATGTTCAAAAATGTGGATATACATTTTTTTTATAGAGAAAGATAATTTGGTTGCCTCCGTCGGGATTAATTTAAGCTTGGCTTTGCGTAAAACAGGACCAGCGCTTTAACCGACTGAGCTACAGAAGCTCACGACAGAACGACCCAGTTTCATCAAGGTAAAGGCTGCGAATCTTTCTCTACGGGCAGCATCGACACAGTAAACACTAAAGTAATGTCTCTGTTACGTAGAACATTATGACGGCAATATAACATACCGTAGATGGAATCCTGCCAACAATATTGCTAGATCGAAAGTTAGGGTTATTTATTGTCACAACTAATGTAAGATAACCCGCATGCATCTGTTCCAGCAAATCTCTGTCTACACTGTCCAGAGCCTACAAGAGAAATTAGGCATTTGTACAAAATAGGGATCAGAAAGGTAACAAAAACGTTCACTTAAAGTCAATAACAAATATATGACATTTTGATGACAGACGTAAGGTCATACAATTGTATTTTCTGTATTTTTGATGCACCGCAAATACAAACGGATGTAATTATATTTATAAAATGATATTTAAAATAAAACAGTTAACCAAGAATACAGATGGTGTTAAATCAACTTGTGGCTTGACCAATGAAATGGTTCAATCTGTCATTGTTGAAAACGGTTTGATTAAAGCAGACCACATGACCGATGTCAGTGCCTAAATATTTATAAAGTATAACTGAATACTAAATAATAGGTCCGCTTTGAATAGTTAAGCTTTAAACTTTGTAAAATGATTCAAATCACTAAATGTTTGAAAACATTGTCTTGGATTTACAATTCGTACAAGTGTGATCGGGTTTAATAATGAAGGACCAAGTTTACCTTTCCGAACACTCTACTTCCCTCGTCTAAAATAGGAGCGAAGTTAAACTCTGGAAGTTTTCTATACACTTCGCCATTTCGCCTGATTTCAACAGGACCAATGGTATCCCCGGACTGCAGATCACGAATAGAAATACTGAAATACCGAAACTCATACAGATCAGCATCAATGCAAAACATATCATATATTATGATACACCTGTATTTTGATTAAGCGACAATATTATTTCTGTATATGACTAGCAGAGAAATACAATTACATTTTCCCTACATTTACTCCATCCTTAACATATACAAACAACCACAATCATTTTGTTGTTTATATTCCTCCGTGTTCAGATCATGTTCGTCAGTCTAATCCTTGTTTAGTGCAGCAGAAAGGATATAAACTTACCAGAGGATTTCAACGGGTATTTACCTTATGTCCATGAGACCTTGCTTTGTACTGACACCAACCATTGCGAAACCGTTAGCCCCAATAATATCCAACCCTCTATCTACATAGCCACCATCAACAGACAAGGTTATTTTGGCTTTACCTGGAACAAGCAATAACACAAGAACATGAGAATAATCTAGTTATCGGCTTATATCGCCCCACTACCCCTTCCCTCCCCCTCCCCTATCCATAAAAATGAAATAATGCAATAGTGGACCAACGGCCGATAATTCTTCCTGGCAGTGATATAAAAAGTATCCTGAGATTAATACAGGGGAGTGCAGTAGAAATTACTGGCAACGTGTCATTAATTTTGCTGATATACATTATTATGAACTTATATATGATTACACTTTTAGAATTACAAAATTTCTTACTTACAGGCAATATTTCCAGATCCTTCACACATTTTATCGTTGAGTCTTTCAAACTGAAACGAATAAGAACAGAATAAATTATCCGTCCAAAAACTTATTCAGTAGTGAACAGTGTGTGCTTTTTTTTTTAAGCCATCGTTCCTTTGAATAGAAGTTATAAACTTAAGGACTTTGATAGTTAATTATTCTATGTGTTACAAAACTATTCTGGAAAACAGAAAGAAAAGCCAAGTCTTGTAAAATGCTTCCCTCTATTAAACTTGTATATCTTGAAATGTTAAAAAAAGTTATGTAATAAAAATTACTCATGGCAAATTAATTTTTTTTACCGGGAATTTAAAGTGGCTCGATTTTAGTCAGATATTTTTTGTCGGATGATATTTTTTGTCGTATGCTATTTTGTGAAAGTTTCCGAGCACTTTATACAGACGCCAGGTCAACCCGCAGTTATCTCCCCTTCTTTAAAAAAAACAGGGTAGTGGCCCTAAAACCACAATCCGTCATCTAGAATATGACGTGTCAGGTTTAGGGTAGTGGTTAAGATTTGGTAAAGGTTACGTTTAGTATGAACCCTTACCCAAAGCTAAAAAGTCAATGTTCGTCTTACATGATGGACATACTTAAAAAAAAAGTACTCCGCAAATTAACGACGACCATCTACTATCCTCATACCTTTCCAGTATATGTTTTATCCAACGCCGCATCATGGACTGATATAACAAGGTGTCCAGTCCATAAAAACTGGGGTATTTCCATATCCACGATCTAGACAAATAACAACAAATTGTTAATGATTAAATCAGAGCCTTTATTGACATCCTGATGTACTATCCCTCTCCAGAGTCATCCTTGTTTTAGCAGAAGAATATTTTCCAGCGACATATTTTTAGACGTAAGGTATACTCCCTAACGATTTCTTAATGAGAACCCTTTAAGTCATCTAACACATTAGGACAACATGAAGGACAACATGAAGTTAAGAATATTTAGCGACTTGCTTAGCCATGTGTGAACAAGACAAAAAATGTCTTCAAAATGATATGATGGCGATAAGACCTTCTGACAGTCTTATTACAATCATAGCTTGTCTATCACTAACAGCAACGTTCATGATAAGCGAAAAGTGAGGGATATGCTTCCGTTTACGGAGTAATAGGGGCCTACTTAAAACCATAATCTACGAATTTTACTCCTCCGATTAGGGCTATTACGTGCTGAACACCATACCAACATTAGTATAACTGCCACCGAGGAGTTTAACATAATTAAGTATGATAGCAACTCCAAAAAAGATAATGAATTAATTTTGAGTGAACTTGTCGGATTATTGATAAAGCCATCATCGGGAGGAATTTTAACTAAAGACAATGTTGAATTAAATACCGTAATGTCAATCTAATTGTATGGAGATAATAATAGCCAGACTATAACTCCACTGAATCTTTTTGTGTTTGAATACATTGATAACATTTGAAAACAGGCGATGTTTAGAACCACACAAGTTATATAATTAAGTGACCAAACTGAAATAATATATATATGCATGTTTTCCTAATCTAGAGACCCAAGTTCGAATCCCGGCAGAGGCAAGCAAAATTACCTTTTTCTACAATACAAAAAAAAAAATATGGCTACGAATAAAATGAGACTGTAGAATGTAAGTACTTACAGGCACGGATACGTTGTAGAAGAACATATAGGAGTCCAATGGCACAGCGGTAACATACCGATTGATTATAAAAGACTCATAAGGACCGAGTAGAGAAATAGTAAAACCTTGAGTTAGAAGTGAAGTCGAGTTCGATACCTTAAACAGAAATAGAACATACAAGTGCATACAAGAACAAACATATACAATGGTGTTTGAGCATCATAGCCTAATTTGTCACAGCGAAGCAATCTGGATATAAGTTTTAAAATACGGCACGTATCTTAGAATTACATTTTTATTTTTTTGATGTACGCTTTATTTAAGCTGGATGCATAAATGAGATTAAAATTCAAAGTAATGTAATTTTCGTGTGATTTATTTAACTTATTTAACAGAAAATTAAAAAAAATTAGAGATTCTCAAAATTTAAAAGACAAAAAAACTTGGAGACTTACCATGACATATAAGTTAAATGACTGTGAATTTTCTGGGAATGTCATTAAGACTAAGCCCACTGTGATCTGTTCACTTTTGACCACAGCCTGTCACGATAAAAGAAGAGGCTGTTATATGACGTAGAGAAATTATAAGTTAGGCAGCTTTTGTATATTTTTGCTGTCTATTGTTAAACGCTTTGAAAGAGTGAATTGATACTTCACTTCATGGTGGAGTAATTTACTCTTCGAGATGTTGTTATAATACACAGGAAAAATATACAAAGTTATGTTACTTGTAAGCGCTTTCATAAAGTTTCAGAAAGCACTCCTTTGTCAAGGTAGATTCTCAGAAACCATATTTCTGGTATCAGAAAATTACATTTGCAGGGATATGCTTCCGTTTGCGGAGTAATACTTGACATCAGAATCTACGAACTTTACTCATCCGATAACGACTATTGCGTTCTGAACACCATACTGTAATACCAACATTAGTATAATTTACCTTGATGCCATATGGTTTAGGCAGTGTATTTTGGACATTGCTGTTCAATCTGTACTGGAGGAAGATTAACACGCGAACAGATGAAAGCACTCAATTAACATGTTTTGGAATTGTGAGTAAGGTAATAACTATTGTGTTCTGTGAAATACCCTCGCGTGGAGTGTTCAACGCCAATCGATCAATCTATCAATCAATCATTGATTCAGTCCGCTAACTAAAAAACAATAAATGCATCAAAGTTATTTAGAGTTGCCTAGACTGGTGTGATAGAATAAAGGTTTCAACGTGTGGATAACAACGAAGCATGTACAATGTCAGTTATGTTATAGAATAAAGGTTTCAACGTGTAGCTCAATAAATACATATCTGAACTACGAAGCTTTATTCAAATAGAACAAAACTAAACTTATTCTTAAAATTTTAAGTTGAGTGCCAATTTATTAATTTTAGGTTATTTATTTATTTATTTGCTTTTATATATATATGGGATATACAATTTTAATATTAAGCCATAATTAATTTACTATCATGACAAATAACATCAACTGAATTAAGTGATTAGGAGTGATAGGGTTATCTTGTTCTGGAAGAGATCATATTGTACTGGTCATCCATGGGTAATTGAGAAACAGCGCTCCAAATCCAATGTCTGTCTTCTAGAGAGGATACTAGTGGCTAATTGCCCTGCTAACGAATTCACCCTGCACTGAAGCTTATTTGAAGATATACACCAGACTGTCACGTAGCAAACTGTTATATAAATAAATATTAACCTGACACGTCTCGCAGTTTCTTGACTTTGGACTTGTCCGTCATGCTAGCCATTGTACCAACACATGATAACAAAAACGTACATATAGTATCCATCATATTGATTACCCTGAATTTATCTGCATTACATAGGGACAGATGATGGTTGGCATTGGTAGTATTGGTATGAACTAACATATGCTTATGGTACCTTAATTCCCATGTGAAGCTTTCCATAGACAGCATCCAAATTTTGGTCCTTCCTTACAACCAGAGACACTTCTGTGGGAAGTCGACCTAAATTGTACACACAGAGTATAATGGCACGTAAGATCATTTTTAAGTCGTTTAGAAAGTAAATATTATCAGTATTGTGGTTAATTTTTATCATATTTAAATTTTTTTTCAACATATGTTAAATTAAATTAAAAAAAATAATTTCACATATGTGACTGTGACGGAAAGAGCCAAAGGATGTTCCAACATGAGTGTATAAAGTGGATCAAAATAATAATAAGCTGAACATTGATTTAAAATAAAAATGGAATTGATTTAAAAAGGACTTATTAACTGTACACCTATATACGCCTATACAACTTCCTTGGAGGTGGAACGGCGACGGCTCTAACCAGACAAAAGTAGTAATGTGTATCAACGCTCATCTCCCGTAAACTGCACTGCTGCTAATAATGCAGACCAAAGCCGTACTAACCATACACCATCGAACGAGGAAACGCTACCATTTACAGACAGCTATTGATTTATCAATAATATACCTCCATTCGTGATGTGTATCTTCTTCCAAAAAAAATAATACAATTCTTCGGGTTTATGTGTGCAACGAAACAACATTGACTGTACAAGTACCCTAGAAATTTATGCTCAAATATTAATGTTGTACTAAGCTTGTTAATTCACAATGCTCATGTCAAATTGATGTAACCTACGATGTAACAGATTGCTCATGATTATTATTGTTTTGATCAATAAAAATATCATCAATTATAAAAAAAATTTTTTTACCTCCAGTGAGTCCGAGTGTTTCTCCGATAAAGTCTGCACCTTGGTAGAAATTCCCATTGGTTCCTTTCCTATTAAAAGCCATGTTTTCTGAAAAGATTAACGGTATATTCAATTTCATTTAGTCTATTTGATGATTGATCCGATGTACCAATTCACATGGTATTGCACGCATATCAGAAACGTAATTAGTTTGTCCTAACTGTTCTTAATTTTTTTCACTGAAATGTGCTCTCCAGATTCTCCACTAAGCAGCGTAATGCACCTGCGCGTAGCACCCCCAACAACAGCAAAAACCAAAAACCTCTGAATGAAAGTTGAACGTTGAACCAGATTATTAGAAGGAGGAAGTGCTTCATAAACATTGAATTCCACTACTTTATCCGGCATTGTGCATTAATTTTTTGAAAGTTCTTGTTTGTAACTCGAACTTTTTCTTGAGGGTCTTATTTGGGACAGCTGTCTAAGCTACGATCTTCGCTAGCCAAGAGTTTCATTCGGATCTACTCTGAGTTACAACCCTTGACGGCATATAAACAAACACTACCGTAAAGCGATTGATTGGTTGCGTGGGAACTTCTACGTAACCAATCCGAAGCTGTGTTACGAGAGAATTCTGCTAGTCAATCATTGCATATGTACCCATCCCTACGGACACCAAATCTCGGTATATACGTCAATAGTGCATTACAAAGTTAAACAAATTTTCAAAACTTGAGTATAACATTCAATATATGTCATCAGCGCTTTAACTCGAAACTTGGTCACTGTATCTGCCAGGGGGCGTGGCTGTAATTCTATTTATATACCCTGATCCGCCAAGGGATGTATAATGCAGAGTAGCTCGGAATAAAACTCTTGGCTAGAGAAGATGGATATGTTTATGCAGAATGTTATTCATATTACATATACTGACTTACTTGTTTTCGGCTGTTCTTCTGTGTCGTTCCATTTTGTACTAAAGACAATTCTGTCCAGTTCATAACTAGTAGCTGCGTGCACATACAAGTGATCTCCGTTAATTGTGAAAGTAAGGATGGCACGTGGCAGGATACTCTTATAAAGCGTTAATACCGCCTACAATAAAACGTTATTATTGAATAGTATAGGGGGTAATTATTTATGAAATACTTTGTGATCATTGACTTATATAGGACTATCAAACATTATGATTTGATTGGCTTCGGACAATATAAGGATTTTGCCCTTCGTAGTTTTAAACTTCGGCGTCACCAAGTAATACCAACTTGATATGTTACCGCCTACAATAAAACTTTATTATTGAACAGTATAGGGGGTAACACTTTATAAAATACTTTGTGATCATTGACTTATATCGGACTATTAAACATTATAATTTGATTGGCTTCGGACAATAAAAGGATTTTGCCCTTCGTAACTTTAATCTTCGGCGTCACCAAATAATATCAACTTGATATGTTACTTAAGTACATAAGCTTAACCAATTTTTGTAATCATATAACTTAATACAGTTTACGCCAAGAATAACTTTAAATTTAAAATCACACAGAAGTAATGTAATTACGAAACGATCATTTTATTTGTCTTATTATTGAATAACCCCATATGGTAATCGGATTTACACTACGTGTGTGTTATATATATTTGTCTATAGCAAAACTGGTTTGAGTTAAATATCATGTAAACTAAAACAACTTACGCCATATGATTCAATCGCAGGAGCCTGACATTCTCCAGCGGGAAAGTTTACTTCCGGGAACGTGGCGTATGGACCCCTGAACTTCTTACCAAAGAGCATTCCGCCAGAAGAGTAGAGTGCATTGTGGTTCCGGTAACTATCAATTTGATACAACTGCCAACGGACAGAGAAAATTTAAAAAAAACTCCTACATATATATCGATTAGTTTTTAATGAGATTAGCTGACTGATTGTTTGTTTTCTAACAGATAACCAAAACGCCCAGCATTACTCGTTTCATACACAGATATGGTTTTAATCCCATCACACATGCTCCAAATGTAGACACTTTATTTTGTCATCGGGAGTCTTTAACATAGTCAACAATCAGCACATATAGTAAAAGATAATATTTGTTTGTCTGACAGAAGTGCAATGCTGCACTTACAATAATATGATTGCGTCCCAGCCAAATGGTTGAAGGAAACTACCATCGACGTCACTGCCAACAAACAAAGACAGACAGAACAAGCACGAGAGGCAATGCCACAGCATCACAAAACTGATCTGTGACAGCACCAGGGCCGCAGGAAGCTGCATGCTTCGTGATAATAAGAAAAGCAATATATTATTAGGAAAAAAAAACAAGAGGGATGGCCAAGATATCCAATCAAGGGCACACAAGATAAATTAAATATAATAATATAAAATAACAATATGAAAAATAAATTTGTAAACGAATCAAAAATACAAAAATATGGTGATGAGATCAATGAACTTTGAGTAAGTTATAATAATAACTGACTCATATTTTAACATTTTAATTCGGGCTTCAATGTATTTAGAAACGTATATTGCATTTCAGCCGATTTGAAGAACACATGACACTTATGTTTTGTTAATGTTCAACATGAATCAGAGACAAAGTGTTGGACATGTATCGGGAAGATACTACACCAATGTGAGAAAACAGAAACACGTCAAGTTAAAGTAGTTGAATCAGGGATCTCCTGTTTATTAGGGATAAAATCACACCATGTTATCAACGAGATTTCATGTGAATCCCATCATTTCTTTCGTCCGATGTTAAAAACAGATGGACAGAGTTTGAAGGCTTCACCTAGAAGCCAATTTGAAACGAACAAGACGTATGTGGTCCGGAAAATCTTAGAGCTGAATCAACATAACAGTTGCACAAAAGTCACTCCGATTTGTATTATTTATTATGTAGTAAAGCTATGATTTGACCTGTGTAGACGAAATTGAATAAAGTAGTTTAATTGATTAGTTACGTTGTAGCAACCAGAAGAAAGTGTGACTTAAATTGTACAATCCTCTTACCCCTGTTGAACTGCCAATGGGAACGTTGTAGTTTTGATATGTACCGTTTCGAAACCTTCCTGTAATCCGAACAGTATAAGCTCCACTCTACAATTAAGAAACCGTTTGATAGATGTTATCATATCAAATAATCCGATTATGAATGTTGTTTCTAGAAACCTAACATGACTTTTAAAAAAAAATCGAATTTCTGATACACTTTAATGAGGATAATCCTTGACCCGCTTGCTCTAATATACAACTAGATATCATGATTTGGCACCATTTAAATGTTCGTGATAAAAACAATACAAACATGTACAAATTACAACGTCCTGTTAATTATGGCTGTGATGTTTCCAGGTAGCTGCTAACACCGACAATAAGATATGATAAATATTTGTACAAAATAAACACCTGAGGAACCGGTGTTTATATTAAGTATCATCGTCCGATCGCCGGTTCTGTATCAAAAGATTACAGAAAAACAAGCGAAAATAATAAATTATTCGAAAACCAGAACTGTTCGAATAATTTATTATTTTCGCTTGTTTTTCTGTAATCTTTTGATACAGAATGAAGCCAAAATGTAAGAGCAGTATTTCGTCAATAACTAGCTCCTAGAGATTCGTCTAAAGACGCGTTTAAAATCTTAAGTGTTCGAAAACCGGTGATCGAAGTATATACTAGTATAACAAACGATATAGACAGGATTGTGATCAAAGATCGCCCGACATAATATTTACAAATAAAAGACAATGAAGTATTTGGGGGAGGGGGTCACGGTTTGAAGCAGAAATTAAGTCTGAATAGTGTGTTGGGATAATAAAGCTCTGTTTAGGAATGATCTGTGGCCAAAGCTGCTTTAATTGGATGGTGGTGACATTTGTAAGGTTGTAAATCGCTGAGTTGTCAAGTGGATGGGGTTAAGTAAGACAGATTATAGGATTAACAGCATGAGGGTTACGTAACATCATCATAATATTTTATATGGCAATGACAATTACTTCTATAATAAGCTCGCACGTCATTAAACAGAAACCAGAGCAACTTAAAATATATTCCGATACTCGTATTTGATGGTTTATCTAGAACATGAGGTGATTCTTTAGCTTTAATTAGTCGACTTCACTGTGCCAGTGTTTTTAATTTTATATAGACCCACTGGTAAATCGACTTCTCTGTGTAACTCAATAAGTGTAGCCCCATAGCTGACGCGACGATAACATTAAAATCTGATCCCCAAAACGCTCCCCGTGTTTTGTTTGTCGCTACAATGTATTATTCCCATACCTGTAGTTTTTCTCTCTCTTGGACGTTCAGAACTTTGAGCGTTCCTTCGTAGTTTGGAAAGAACCGAACAGGCCTCGTACCTTCAAATATACCTACACTGCCTCTGCGAACTGTCCTGTAACCGACAACAATTTACCAAACTGAATTATATGTTAATGTGTCAGATTTTCATTTTGTTCACATACCTAATGGGTATCAAATATAATTCATAAACTCGACGTATTTACATGCACTAGAGTCAATATAAATTTCGAAATTCAAGGTACATACACATTATGCATTGCATACTGACCTTTCACCAGTGAAAACGTTATATGGTTATTCTCTCGACGCCCTGAATAGAGATTGGTCTACCTTTACGTATATTTGACCAATGATAGCTCTAAATCTTCAGTCACGTGCGTATTTCATGATTTGACGAACAGGACATGTGACTTGGAGTCGAAGTGGATAATGACATAATAGTAACAACACCGATGACATTATGTCGACTCTAAAAATGGCCTTTGACAGAGATCTCAGTAAATTCACATTTGACATACAAAGTCTAATCTTTATCTGTTTACTGTTAGTTTATATAATTTCCAAGTGTATAATTATGAATGTACAAATCTTATACGATGGAGAAAAGAATTAATATTCTACCAACACTCCTGGCGTGAGGACGTGATTTCATTGTTTGCGTGTCGGAGTACTGACCCTTCTTTCATGTACCTCTCACATGTTCGAGTACCTAAGTTGACAGATTCTTTACATTTACACGAGGTGACCCGGCAATCGAGAGGGGGATAGGAGTTGGGAAGGGGGCTAACGAGGATTCTTTCCTGGTTTCCCTTCTATTTAAGTGGACAAAGCGATAAGTGGAGATTCATTAAGTACGACTTTTAAACCCTAATCTGATAAACAAACTACCAAATCTCATCCAAGTTAAGGATACAAATGTTGATATTGTAGTGACTAATATTAAATGTATGCTAAAAGATGCTCATTATATAATGAGATAAACAATACGAAAAAGACTTACATGTTTGGGGTTGATAAAGACATGTCATAATGTACAGACCAATCCGGCCTTTCGAACAGATCTATGTAATTTGTACTATTAAAAGGTGATCCAAGTTCGATCTGGAAAAAAACCCAGGTACATTTAGACAGCAAGTTCAATAATGGTGAAAATAATCTTAATTATGCAGCAAATTAGGATACAGCAGGCACCATAGCGATACTAAATTTAAACAAAGGCGCCGCTAACTGTTGCATAATACACCGGTTATTTAATTGGGAAAAGTGTTGTTGTTGAACTAAGTCAGAACAATATATTTTTAATAAACGAAGAGAGACAAATTTGCTTCGAAACCGGGACCTTTAACGGGCCCAATACCGACTGGGCTACAGAGGCTCACGACTGAACAATACAAATGTAATTAAGTAATACTCTAAACACTTCAGGTAGCAAGGAGATTTAACAAAAGTCCTACTTATACTAGAAGTAAATAAATGTCAATCAACAATTTATTTAATGTTTTTGCTTAGTTGTGTCTTTTCTTACGGCCTCAGCATAAAAAGAACGGATTTTTAACTGGCACTTAATATTTATGGATTTATTCGAACGCCAGAACACATAATATCTATATAATAGCATGCGGGATTGCTTGACTGACTGTTTTCTTTAAACAGCATTGTTGACCATTAAATTTATTTTTAATAAATGAACAAAAAGATGGCTTAAAATATAATCTATATTCTCTATTTATTCAACACTTTTTTCTGAAAATCGCCCATACCTGGTATTTTTCAGCAGCAGTGTATGGCCATTTATTCTTCAGTGTCAGTTGGTGATTAACACATGACGCCAGTGTTTTACCCCGTCCCTTAGGGGTGGGCCTATAAAATAATTAACAAGTATGAAAATAAATCAGAAGAACTTAATCTTTTTTAACACGATTTGTAGACAAGAGCTAAAAAAAGAGAAATAGCTCCTTTGCTTTACGTTAAGCAATGTATTTCTGTGGACAAAAATACACACTGTTACATATGGAAATAGCACAATGATCTCAATCGTCTGATGTTTTCTATACTATTTTTGGGAAAGTCTGGGCTTATGTAAGTTCGTTAATGGATAAAGTGTGAAAATAATTCCATAAAAAGTTTATGGAAACAATTCCATATTAATCAAACTATGGAATATTCATCTGGTGCTCTTTTTAAGGGATATTCCTGCAATTTTTCCTTTGAATGTTAGTTAATATTTTATCAGTGTACCATGATGCCCAATTCCAATCACTTATTCTAAATCTAATGGGGACACTATGGAGTGTCAGGTTGTGGCGTAATTCCATAAATTTTAACACCATAAGACGGTGCATGATCTGGACTCAGACATGGTGCAATAGGCCAGTTTGATACAACACAACAGATAGACTGTGTTGGCCCTTAGTTCATAGACAACAAGACGACCGGAAGTTCCCTCCAGCCATCTACACTTTTATGGCTACTATTCCATGTATCCTGATATATTTTCGATATTGACGCGAATACGTTGTTTTGTGATTTTCAGAATGATGATATACCGTATATCGATTCCTATTTTTGTCTGTGAATTTAAAGTGTCCCAAAGATGGATACTTACTGAATTTACTGTCGCAAGCCGAAACATTTATTTATCTTGTGTCCAATGGCTCAACACAAACACTAGGAACTAACAATAGATGACATCGGTGGTCCAGAATTAACGACAGGCCCTTAATATAGCGTGACGTCGCCAGCTTTAAATTGTATAATGCTTTGGGTAACTGGCACTTTGATGGCTTAATTAGTGGGCATTCGTGCTAATTCATAGACAACAACAACATTATCTACCCTTCGTTAGAATTAATTTTCGTAAAGTTTTCGTTTATACAAATGCTAGTATTGTTTATAGTAGTATGAATTACTATATGCTGCTGAAAACAATTAGTTGATTTAAAGGCCAATTACCTTTCTTTCTTTACTTTTTCTATCTCGTGCGTTTAGATTGTTTTGGGTGTTTACAGAATAATAATCTTTACCGTATTCTGATGTTGGCACAGCTGTAGAATGTAGTACAATTGTTTGCGGCCGGTCCCAATTGTTCGCATGGCAGTTGATCTGAAATGGATAACGTTTTAGATTAAATCAGGAAAAATAAAACAATCATGCAAACTAATCAAACTGACCGGCTGAGAAAATATTTTTTATAAATGTGTTGCAATATAAAACAATTGACATTTTGTTGTTGTACATGTGCGAAAGACAATAAATTACTCAACTACCCTGCTAACATTATTTTATCATACTGTTTGATACAAACAATACACGTATGTTTTTTTTATCAGAATCACCTTGAATCTTAATCAATGTTTCAATGTACGTAACATTGATCGACAAAAAAGATTAAAGGTCGATCAATTGCGCTAATTCTAAGTTCGCAGTTAAAGTCTTGCTGGACCCCTTGGGCTCAAAT